>PVKE010002096.1:0-87858 GCA_004027555.1 Craseonycteris thonglongyai
GGGGGGGGGGGGGGGGGGGGGCAGATGGCGGTTGGGGGTCGTCGGTGGTTTGCGTTCAGTTCATTTTGTCTCGGGTTTTCTATCTTTGTAGCGGGGGTAGGAGCGTGTGTGCACTCGCGCGTGTGTGCGATCGTGTGTCCTGATCTCGGTGTGTTGTGCGGATGGAGGCGGGCGTGGGGGGGCGCGGAGGGGCTGGCGGGGGCATCATACATCACATTCCGAGTCGCTGGAGGTTACCGAGAGGATGGACGTGCCGGTGTCCGCGCGCTCCGTCAGGCTGGACACGCTGGTGGTGGGGCTGGCCGCCGTGGACGGCGACTCTGCCGAGCCGTGCGTGGGGCAGCCGGGCTCGGCCAGCGAGCGCATGCCGCTGGGTCCGATGGCCTGGTGCTGCAGCCTGCGGGAGACAGAGAGCGGCGGCGCCCTGACACCGCGGCTGCGCCACCAGGCTGCGCCACGCCGCCTGGCAGAGCCCGCGCCGCCGGCTCCCGGCCTCCCCAGCTCCGCCGCCGGCTCCCGGGCTCCCCAGCTCCGCCGCCGGCTCCCGGGCTCCCCAGCTCCGCCGCCGGCTCCCGGGTTCCCCAGCTCCGCACAGCCGGGGCTCCCGGGCTCCCCAGCTCCGCACAGCCGGCGGCTCCCGGGCTCCCCAGCTCCGCACAGCCGGCGGCTCCCGGGCTCCCCAGCTCCGCACAGCCGGCGGCTCCCGGGCTCCCCAGCTCCGCACAGCCGGCGGCTCCCGGGCTCCCCAGCTCCGCACAGCCGGCGGCTCCGGGCTCCCCAGCTCCGCACAGCCGGCGGCTCCCGGGTTCCCCAGCTCCGCGCCCTTGGCCAGCTCCCCGACTCCACGCTCTGCGCTCCTCCGAGCACCCAGCTGTTACCGAGCCTCCCCAGCGCGGGTCTCGGCTCTTGTTTCCCCTCCCCAGGAGGCTTCTCGCATCGGCCCGGCCTCCGGAGCCGCAGGGAAGGCTGGGCGGCCCCGAATGAACAAAAGTCGGGGAGGGGCGGCAGACAGGGCGTTTTTTTCTTCCTTCCCGGCCCCTGGCTGCCCCAGGAGTGGTCCGGTCGCCCCGGTGCTCCAGCCCCAGCTCCCTAAACACACTCCCGGGGCTGCGGGCTGCTCACCCGCCGCCTCTCCCCTGTACGACCCGCTAGCTTTGCTCTCGGGATCCCTGCGCAGAGCGCAGGAGCGGGGAAAAGAGAAAACGCAGAAGCTGGGAGCACAAAAATGGGGACAGGCAAGGGAGAGAGAAAGGGGGGCAGGAGAAGGCAGGAGGGGAGCACAGAGTAGTCTCCAGCCCCCCTTTTCCAGGGCCAAGCATCAGGGGCTCCCCAAACCTAGCGTCCCGGAGCTCTCCCCGCCAGCAGGCCTTCCCCCGGCCCTGGGCTCTCCCCCTGTCAGGCGAAAAGTTGGCTCTAAAGGCCGGTGAAAGGGCTGAAAGCTCAGGCGTGGGCCACCTAACCCTGAACACACTCTCACTCACTCCAGCAACTCACACTCAGCCCCCGAGGCTGCCGGCACCGGCTAGCTGTGCACCAGGCCCTATCCAGGCACCCATCCAGGCTGGGACGCAGGCCCTTTATCACCCAACGTCCCCCTATCCTCTTCTCAACGTCCCCATCTTCTCTTCCAGTTGTTTTTCTCCCTCCTTCCCCCACACCCTGCTCTGCTGACCCGTCAAGCCCAGTATAACTTTGTGATTCTTGGCCAACTGGTGCTAACAAAGCTGCTCCTGCCCGGTTCCCGATTCAGTGGACCGAGGGGATGCTTCTGGCTGGGGCAGGAGGGCAGGGTGCCCACGAGCGCGCGCACGGCGGGCCTGTCCCCTCCCGGCCCCGCAGGCCCGCAGGCGACCTGCGATGCTTTCGGAACGGGGGCCCTTCGTCTTTCCCCTTTGCTGCAGGGACCCGGCATGAGTTTTCTCTCCCTGACATTTGTGGATCCCCCCCTCGCTTTGTGCAATGCACAGAAGTAAGAACCAGATGGCAGGGAGCGTTCTTCGCTTTCCGTCCCTTCCCAGGTCCTGCGGGAGGCTGGGCTGGGAAGCGGTGCAGCTGCAGCGCAGGGCGAACGCTCCCCGGGGCCGGGGCCTCCAGGACTCACCACACACACTCGCCACCCTGACAGAAGCCCCCCGCTCTGGCCAAGCAATCAGTAAACCCACGGCCCTTCCCTCTTCCCCACGCCTGGGCAAGACGAAAGTTTCTCCAAGTGCCGGGGGGTCGTGGCTTCTCGCGCGGTCGGCGGCCGGTGGCAGCCCGGCCCACCCGCCCCGTTTCATCCCCGCTCCCCGGCCCCGGCCGCGGGCCCCGCCACTGACCTGTTCTTGGCCGCCGCGGCGCGGTCGCGCTGCCTCCGGTTCTTAAACCAGTTGCCTACTTGTGTGGGCGTGAGGCCGGTGGCCTGGGCCAGTTCGCGTTTCTTACTGGGGTTGGGGTAGGGGTCCTGCAGGTACCACTCCCGCAGCAGACTCCGAGTCCGCTCCTTGAAGCAATGCGTCTTCTGCTCGCCGTCCCAGATGGTGCGCGGCAGCGGGAACTTCTTGCGCACGCGGTACTTGTCCACCGGGCCGAGCGGGCGGCCGCGCAGCTTCTCCGCCTCCTGGTAGTGCGCCTCCAGCCACATGGCCTGCAGCTTGCCGTGGGACTCCTTGGTGAACTTGTGGTTCTCCAGGATGTGGTAGAGGTCGCGGAAGTTGCCCGTGTGGAAGGCGACCACCGCGCGCGCGCGCAGGATCGACTCGTGCTTGTTGATGGCCTCGCACGCCCCGGGGGCCACGGGCAGCGACCAGAGGAAGCGGCCCAGCCGCTCGATGTCGCCCGTCTCCTCCAGCGTCTCGCAGACGCTGGCCACCTGCTCCGGCGAGAAGTTGAGGGTGGGCAGCTGGAACATGGACAACTCTTCCGGGGGGGCCCTGGAGCCGCCGCCGCCGCCGCCGCCGGTCCCGCCGCTGCTACTCGCCACAAGTAGGGAGCGGTGGTGAGAATCGGCGAAGTTTGGCAACAAGAAGTGGGAGGAATAGAGGTCTAGGGGGGAGCGGAATACCATGGACTGACCTGAGAGGAGAGGAGAAAATTCAGGGAGAGGAAGAGGAGGAGAGGGCCGATGGGGGCCAGGAGGAGGGAGAGCAGAGGGGGGAGGAGGGCCCGGGGAGGAGGGGGGAGCAGGGGGAGGAGGGGCGTAAGGGACACCCACACCCTACACACATCCACACACACACACACCCGCGCAGCCACATAGAGAGAGAGGAGGCGAGCGGCCCGGTGCGCGCGCGCAGAGGCGAACCCGAGGCCGAGCGAGGGAGAGCGAGAGCCAACCACCGCCGAGTCAAGATTCAGCGATTCCCCAGCAATCGCCCTAATGACAACAGCCTCATAATATCTCCCCTAAATCCACCGTGAGTGCAGCATTGAAACATTTTGTTTCGCTTTTCTATTGGTCTGCGGCGTGTCGTTGTGGCGTTGCCGTGGCAACGGCTGCCAATCACTGTCAGCCCTGCCAATCCATACCGAGAACGTAAGGACGGTTTTACCACTTAGCCTGAGTTGGGGGGTGGGGGGAGGAGGGAAAGGGGGAGAAGGAGAAAGCGAATTAAAAAAAAAAATCTTTGCAACTCAATCTCTCCACTTTCTCTCTCCCTCTCTCCTCTCCTCTGCCTCTCCCCTTCTCACTGTCGTTGAGTTCCCTTCTTACCTCTTCCCGCAAAGAGGTTGACCCAGAAATTCAAATAGCCACGGGCACCGCTGCTGAATGGGATGAGCAGTTAAAGAGGGGGTTTTGTTGGGAGGTGAGGCTGCACAGGCTCGCTGCCTGAAGGCCGAGGGCCAGCCTGCCAGGCCCGGCCTGCACACGGTGCGCGCCGGGGTAGCCTCTTTCTGCCTGTGTGAGCCCCAACAGTGGCTGGGGGAGGCGGGGGAAGAGAGAGAGAGATGAGATCACGGGGCCCACTGCCAGCTGACCTCTCCTGCTGAGCCCGGGGTCTCGGATTTTGGGGGGTATCTAATGCTGGGAGCCTGAGCCCAGGAGCCAGAGTGCTGGAAGCTGCTCTGGCCTCCATCATCGGACACTTTACCCCAACTTTCTTTGCATTGGATCCAGCTTCTCTTTGCTTTGCCGCCCAGTGAAGGGACCTCGATTTCCCATATCCATATTCCCTGCATTGAAAAGCAGCAGCAGTAGAAATAACAGGACATGTCTATCCACATTAAAAGGCAACCTGCCTCTTTGTTTCCCCCCAGACTCCAGCTGCGTCTGTAGGAGCCGTGGAGGAGGTTCGGGAGCTGAGAAGCCTGCGAGCCCTCGGGAGCAGCCCCCATACCCGCTCCCCGCCCCTCCCCCAGGAGCTCCGGGCCTGCCCACCAGCCCTAGAAGGGCACTCAAAGTGGGGGGCTGCCCCCAAAGAAGCAGATGGGCCTGTAAATTGCTTGTTTGCTCATATCGTAAAGAAAAAATCATAATAAACCTGTCGAATCTCTCTAAGGAAAGTAAAATCACAAGCCCCAAACAGACCTCCAATGGCCCATAGAATGGAGAGGCCCCCCCCCCCCCACACACACACCCTGGCCACTGCAGCCCCAGGCTCAGCGTGAGTATTTATTCTAAGGTAGGTCGCTTTTTAAGAAGATGTAATCAGCGCCTTGAGCTGGGCCTCCCTTTGTGAGGCATCTGTAACTATGGGAGTGTGCTTTACGCAGATTTGTCGGGGTCAGAGACGTCTTTCCCCTGAGCAGTGTATATTTAGACAGGACTCCGTTTGGTGTTAAAAAGTATATATTTTGAATGAGTTCACACACAGTTGCCAACAATGACCACATTGTCGGCCCGTGTACAACGTGTATTGAAACGCAGCGTCCAGACTTCAACTAATCTGCCCTCAATAAAGCTGAAATAATTATCCTAAGCTGCCTTTCCAGAAGAAAAATCATTGAGGAATTAAAAACTTTTTTTTTTTTTTTTGTAAAGATCTTTTCTACATTCCGATGCAGATCTGGGGGTGAGGCGCCAAGTCCACACCACTTTGGAGATCTCCTTGAGGGAGGAGAGACGGAGAGAGGGAGAGAGAATTGTAAATGGGAAACCGAACGTGACCAGAGCTGCTATTGTCTTAGACCCGAACCCTGGAGCTTGGGCTCCTCAGGCCTCGACTCCCGCAGCGCCAGGCCCCCAGGGCCCGGAAGCCAGCGCTGCGCTGGGAGCTCCACAAAGGCAGGGGGGCGCTGGGCTGGGCCAGAGGCAGATACCGGCCCACGAGCCCCAAGCAGCCCAGGGCCGCTGGTCAGACACCGCTGACTGCGGCAGGGAAGTACTCGCTCCAAGGGACGAGCAGCCAAGCCTTGCTCGGGCTGATCTGTCCCCTACCGGCCGGTGGGTCTTGGTCGGCTCAGTTTCGAAGCTCTGGCGGTCGTTCTGTGCGCCCAGAAAGAGCCCTGAGGTTGGGACACACACAAAAACGGACACTTCATCTTTTCTTCCCCGTCCCTTTCTCTCCTAGGGGACGGATTATAGGCTGAGGGGTGGGAGGGGGAAGGGGCAGGAGGAGGAAGCGAGGGAGGCAGGAATGAAAAGGGGGGAGGGGAGTGGGTATTGTGCCGCGTGTGGGGGGAGAATTCCTACGGGTGGGTTTCCGAATATTGTGCTCAACTTTTTGAAAGCAGCTCGTGACCCCGAAACTGCATCCCCTGGAGCCGAGGACCCAGGCGCCGGGCGGGCGGGTGAACCCAGCCAGTCCCCTCCCGGTCCCCACAACCCCCTGCCTCCGGGTGGGGGCGACACGGTCTCTCCCCGCCGCTGCGCCGCTGGCCCGGAAGGGAGGCTGGGCAGGTGCCGCGGGGCTCAGCCGAAATCGAAAACCATCGCCCCCTCGGGGAGAACTGGGGCCAGTGGGGCTGGGACGCCGCTCGGCAACACCCGCGCCCCAGCCGGCTGGGGCTCCCTGTGGAGCCGCCACACCCCGCCTGCTTGCGGGGCGGCCGCGGCTTGGGGAGTGCGGAGCCGGGCGGAGGGCGCGGCCAGGCGCGCAGCTCTGTGCGCCGGGACCCGGCCGGGCGCCGCGGGGCGGGCGGGCAGCCCGGGCTGTCAGAGCCGCCTGGCAGAGCCCAGCTCCGCGCCGCCCGCCGAGCCCACCGAGCGGTCCCGCTGCCGCCAATGCCGCTCGCTCTGGTCCGGAGCACCACGCCCGCCGCCCAGAGCCCGTAAGTTGGAAGTCGGGAGAGCTGGGGAGGGAGGCGGGGCGGCGGGTCCTCGGCGCCGATCGCGAGACGCGCTCCTGGCGGAGACGGGAGCGCCGGCTCCACAGGGTCCGGGTCTAGGGGTGCATATCCGAACGCTGAGCGGGGTGGGGGTGTGGAGAGACGGCCGTGAAGCTCCCCCTCTCAAATCCCCGGGCGCTGGGGGCAGAAGGATGTCGGGGTCCGGGCCCAGGCCGCCTGCCCTTGTTTGGGGGCCGCGAGGCGCTGGGCAGCACGGCAGCCGGTAGGGGTGGTGTAGGGGGCGCCTGCAGCCGGGGTCTCAGGGCCGGGAGAGCGAATGGATACGCCAGCACGCGGGGCCTCGAAGTTCTCCCAGGCCTCGGCCTGCTCAGACCGAGATCTGGGACTTGGCGCCACTATAGGCCGAGGTCACAAAAGGGTCCCCATCACCCCTGCTCAGTCCTGGCCCAGCTGAACTGAAGGACCGCGTACAGGTGGTGCAGAGGAGACAGGGCATTTAGGCTGCAGTTTCTTTCTCTATCAGGACGCACTGGGCACTTATTTAGAAATGTCAGCCTCAACGCCAGCACTCGCAACTCCACCCGGGAGGTGCGTGCTTGGGAGACTCCCCGTCTCTCCTTGTTTGGGGTTACCAGGAAAGCCAAAGGCTCTGAAGCCTGGGAGAGGGGAGACCGTGAGGACGGGGACAGGGGCACAGCTCCAGCCGGCGACGCCCCTTCCGGGCCCAGGACCGCGGGCGGCGGGGCCGGCGCAGGGGCCGGTCTGGGCTTCCCCGCAAGCTACAAAGCGAGGCGCTTGGCGCGGGCGGCCGAGGAGGGCGCCGCGGAGCGCCGCACGCAGGCGGGGAGGCCGCAAGCCCTTCGAGGACCCCGAGTGCTCGCCTTTGAATGAACAACAACAACAACAACAACAACAACAACTGCTCCCTCCCCGCGCTCCCGCCTCCTGCCCTCGCCTCCGGGGACCGGCGCTCCAAGCAATTGTCGCCCCGGACAGTAAACACAGCTCAGTTGCCTCAACTTTCTCCGCACATAAAAGTCCCCGGCGCGCGGGGAAATTTGAATATTTGATCAGCCCCTTTGAGTGACCCTCATTAGCCGGGCGCCCTGCTAAGGCATCGCCACTGCAAGAAAGCTGCCGGGCCGGCATTTGTATGCCTTGTTAGCGCCGCTTAATGAAGCCGCCCAACGGCTCAAAGGCGGCCTCCGGGGCTCAGGCGCGCACCTCCCGGCACCCCGCTCTGCCTAATGAGTCCCCCCGCCTGCAGAAGGCCCCTCGGCCCCCTACGTCCTCAAACAAGGGGAGTTTGGCTCTGTCTTGGGCCACCACACTTCCCACTGCCAGGCCAAGCACAGTGGGCACAACCCCCCACCCAGAGAGAGAGGCAGAGAGAGGCGGAAGGCGGATGGGAGCCCCCGGCCCGGGGTTGGATGTGGGCCACAGGATGTAGCCCAAGAAGTGTAGGCCGTCCTCTCCCAAGGGGGCCAACTTCACCTGGCCTAAAATTGGGGTGGCAGAGGGCAGGTGCCCAGAGGAGGGTCAGCTTTCCCTCTTCCTTCCTCCCCAAATTCTCCACTGCCCAGGGGGCTACCTACTTCTTTGCGGGGACCCCCTGAGGAAAGCCAGAACTGGGGTACTGGGGCTTGGATTTGAGAAGGGGTGGGCACGCTCAATTCCGCAAGCCACCATTGTCCCCACCACCCACACACAGTCAAAGGTTATGACAGTTGGTGTTAGGGAAGGCACAGTGCCACCGCCCACCGGAGCCATGCCCTCCAGGGTCTCTCTTTCATCCCCCTTCCCGTTTTCAGGCGGCAGGGCCCCCTTGCCCAGGACCACCTGGCTGCCAGGGTGAGAGAGAGAGAGACCAGAACAGGGCTGAGGAAGAGGAAGAGAGGAACCCCCCGGCAGGCAGGCAGGCAGGCGGGGTGGCATCATCTGATGCCTGGTCAGTGGGACAGGTGACGTGGTTGGTTAGCAAACAGAAGGAACCCTATTAGAAGTTGTGCTTCTGTCCTCTGAAAAGTAGACCTTCTTTCCTCTCTGCCCCCCCCCCCCCCCCGCCAGCCCTTTTCCCTGGAGAGTTGTCATTGGGGTCGCTCCTTGCTCACCCAGCTATGGGGCTTTGAAGGGTTACTGGGAGGGGGTGTGTGTGTAATCTCCTGAGCTTGCAAAGCGGGCTGTTCTCAAAGCCACACTCTGGGCCTTCTGGAGGGGGTGCCCTCCACATGCCCACAATCCCTCAGACACACAGCAGGCTGCCTGGGTTGGTAACCTTGGGACACCATTCCGAGGCCCCCACCTTTAGAAATGGGTGACATGCAGCCAGCCCGTGCGCCCTCTGCGGGCAGGCTCAGCAGGCCCCTGGGAGAGCAGAGCCTTGTACCCCAATTTGCTCTCTCCTTGCCCGCTCCACTGGCATGCCCCACCCACGTACCACAGCACAGACCCCTGCTTCAAGCCCAAACTGATGCTCTTTCGGGACCATCTGTGCTGGGCAAGGCGGTGCCCGGGCCTTGATTCATCCAAAGCGCAAAGATAGGTGCGGGGAAGCGAGGGGTGGATGCTGCTGGAGAGACAGGGCACCGGAGGCGGACGGTAAAACTCAGCTGTGTGGCCCCAAGGCCAGGCCTACCAACTGCTCGAGGGAGGAGGCGAGGGGAGGAGGCGCGGAGTCCGCGGGCAGCGGTCGGGGCATTGGCGTGGGGGGCTAGATCCCGAGAAGGCGGGAGGCGGGGGTCGAGGGAGCACGCAGGGCGGGGGTGGGGGGTGCGGCTCTTTAAGAGCCACACGGCTGGCAGGAGAAGCGCGCGGCCCGGTGCTGGTAGCGCACTGACCCGAAGGGGATTTAGAGGGAAGGGAGCAGCCTGCCTCTGGGGGCTTTGTCCTGGGGCGACCAGAGAGGCCGAGGCGTAAGAATAAGGAGCGACCGCGTCTTGAAAGGCCGCACCGAGGCGCCGGGGCGGCTGCTCTTGACTTCTGGGCAGGGCTTAGAAAGCTTGCCCCGGCTTACGCCGAACTGCCTGCGCTGGGCCCTGAGCGCCCAGTCCGCGGGCTCCCAGACCCGGGACTCCGAGCGGAGCAGTTGTGGGGTGAGGGGGTGGGGGGCCCTGGGGGTGGCCGGAGACCTGGCAAAGTTGCCTTTGGCTCTACAGCCGCCTGACCCTAGAGCAGAGCTGCGAGCCTGACCCCCACGCCCAGCATGGCCAAGAAAGAATTTTCTTTTTCCAACTTCGGCTTTGGGTTTTGAGTGTCCACTTCGCGCAGTTCCGGAGCCGGCCGACCCCAAAGGGAGTCTCCACAGGTGGCCGGGTAAGTCCATTTAAGAATTGGGGTTATATCGGCAGCCCCTCCCCGCCACCCTTCCCTTTCTCCTCCCAGTTTTCTCCCAGGCTGCCTCCAATGCCCTGTGCTCCTCCCGCGAGCACGTGCGGGGGGTGGGGTCGGGGTGCGCGGCGCCCCCTTCCAAAGTGTCCTCGGACTCCCAGTTCCAACCCAGGACGGCTGGCCGCGGCCCCCGTGAAGCTCCACCCAGTGCCCGCGGCCCCGATCACCCCTAGTCCGCTGTGCGCCCTGGTACTCCAAAGTGTGTAAAAGAGGGGTGGGCGTCGCTGGTAGGAAGCGGGGCGGGGAACCCCGTGGCCCGGCGGCTTTTGTATGGGGGTTTTGTCGCAGAAACTCAACATATGCCCTCTTTTATGAGACCCAGGATCCGGTCCGGGGAGCCCATACTAGCTGCACAACAACCGCAAAAGCGCGTCGAAGCAGCTGGGGGTGGGTGGGAGACAGGGGAGGAGGGGCGAGATGAGGGAGCAGGGGCGAGCAGAGAAGGGCAAAGGCAAGAAATCCGGGGCGTCCGAAGGAAAAGTCAAGAAAGGTCGTCAGCGCGCGGGGAACAGGCACGTTTGCAGGCGAGCTCTCTCTCCCCCCGCCCCACACAAGTAGCCCATGCACGCGATTCTTGGCAATGCGGGGTCGCAGCCTCCCGTGCCCAAGCCGAGCGGAGCCGCCCTCCGGCTCCCCCGTACCCCGCTGCCAAGACCCTTTCCTCCCAGCCACCTGTGCCCGAGAATGACTGGGAGAGATGGAGGGCCCCCGGGGCTGGGGCGCGGGGAGGATCTTACCTGCAGAAAAGTAAGGGAAGCCAGGAGCAGGAAGCAGCAGAGGATAAATATTCATTAGGAAGCGTAAGTGTCTCAAACGCGGCGGCGAGCGCTCTAGCGCCTCTCTCTCCCTTCTCCTCTCTGTCCTCCTGTGAGGCTCTCTTCCTCTCTCGCACAGTCTCCCCCCACCCCACCCCCCTTTCCTGCGAAATGCCTGGCGGATCCCTGTCTAGCTAACTTGTTGGGAAGCCAGAGCCGCAGGCAGCGTCTCCACAGCGGTTTGCCCCCGCTCTTGGGGCGCGCGTTCCCCATCCTCCTTCCTTCCGGTCGCCCAGCCCCTCGCGCCCTCCTAAATTACTACATCATTAGCTTTATTTTCCTGTGGGAGGTGGTGATGGCGCAGCCCGACGCACCTCCCCAAAGCGAGCCAAAAGCTGGTGCTATCCGAGACTGCCCTCACTCCATCCCCACCCCACATCCCACCCAGTCTTACCCCCCCCCACACACACACACTTTCCATCTTCACCCCATACCAACCCAAGTCCACCATCCCTCCCTCCCCTTCCGCCTCCAATCCGGATTTCCCGCCAGGTCGGCAGTGTGGGTGCAATGCGCCGCGGTGGGGACTTCACCTGCATTGGGTGTGGGGAAGCCACTGGCGTCCCCCTTTCCAGCGTAGGTGTTTCTAGCTTGACCCTGAGGGGGCACCGGGGTAGCTCGGGCTGAGGGTCAGAACACGGGGGTGCACATCAAGGGCCTCACCCCGCCAGGCCTCAGGTCCTCGGGGCCTGGGCCCTTTGGCCAGGGTCGGGAAGCGGCAGGATCACAGAGGGTGGGGGAGAGGTGGCCTCAATGCGAATACGCAGGAGGGACAAACCCACCCATCGACGGACTGACAAGGGCCTTTTACAAACCAACTGACCTGAAGTTAGCCGCAAATCCACATCTTTCGCACGCGTCGAGAGAACACTTCTACAGGCTTCCAGGAGCGCACAGCTCTCCGCGCCGTCCTGCGGAGCACGGTTTCTAGCCGCAAGCGAGCACGTGCACACCCCACCCCCACTCCCGCACGCCCGAGGCCTGGGCTCCCGGGGACTCAGAGACTAGAAGGCGGCGAGGCGGCTCCCAGTGGAGGGATACAGCGTAAATCCTAGGAAGACCCTGGCCAACATTCTTGGTACTCTTTCTTCCCGCTCCAGGTCCCTAGGCCACTCCAAGGGCTCTACGGGATGGTGTGGCCCCAGGGTGCTTGGGGGTGACCGGGACGTGCGCTCTCGCCGCCAGAGCATCTGGGTGCGCCGAGGTGGGGGCTGTAGGAGGGGCCGAAGGGGCGGGCCCAGCAGTTCCCAGCTACAAATACAGCTGCTCACGGGGATCCAAGGAGAGCTTCGCCCCCTAACACGTACATCACTCGCCTAGAGGTGCCGCTGCGTCCTCAGTAGCGTCCAGTAGTTTCCCCAGGCTCCCGGAGGCGCACGCAGCCGTTTGGTGGCCTGGGGTGGTGGTTCGGTGGAGAACCTTGAAGCGACCTCGCGACTCCCCTCATCCCCTCCTGGGCCTGGTTAGCTAACCTACCCGGAGAGGTTCCAACGATTGTTTCCACTCTTCTGGAAGGGAGGGAGAGACAGGACTGTCGCAGGGTCCCCCTCCATCCTGGAAGGCTAAGAAGTTGGGCAGATGAAAGTGTAGGAGAGGCCTAGAGGGTCTTGGGGGTGGGGAACCCTGATTAACCTCGCACCTCACCTAAGCCCCGCGTTTGCATTTGCGCATCAACTCCTCCGAATGCAGACTCAGGACGTGGCGCACGGCCGAGCTCTGGCTTAAGCTGTCACCTGACAGTCCACGGAGAGTACATGCCATGGTACGCGAATGCGCACGGGAAAATTAGAAGAACGTTCAGAATTTGAGGAAAAAAGAAGTGTCCACAGACAGAATTATTCGAATGCACGGGTGCACACCCAGGTGTACAGACGCAGACAAAAGCCGCAGTGATGCGCGGGCGTGACCCGGCCGGACCGACAGAGGTACAGGAAGCCGCACACAGGATGGGCGAGCGTGCAGGCCTCCAGGCCGCGGGCTTCCTGCGAGAGGGGGGTGCTTCCTGAAGGGGAAACTTTGTTGCGCCGACTGGGGGCAAGATTACGGGTCAAGTCCTGGAGACTAAAAAGAGCACTTCATTCACCCCAAAGCCGACCCTTTCAACTTCCTCTCGGTGGGGCTGGAGGCCCCGGAAGAGGGCAATCCAGGAAAGATTCATTTTGACGAGGATTATTTGTTGTGATTAAGAGCGTTCGGACGGAGGATGGGGTGGAGAGCGTAGATGCCCTCACGCAAGGGTATGAGATTCCCAAGCCCTAACCAGGATTCTAGAAGCAGGACGGCCCTTATTTTGTCCCCTTCGCTCCTCTTATCCCAGATGTAGTCATCCACACCCTCCTGCCTTCACTTCCATCCCACCCCCCTTTATAGCAAGCAATCCACAAAACAACACGCCATGCACACTGAAGTATTTGGTGTATGAAACTAATTTTTGTGGGCTCTTGGGAAGTTCTCACACACCCCTATTCTCAGGTCCTAGGCAGAGCTCACGGATCCCTGCCAAGCTGGGGCGTTGCCAAGAGGGATTCCCAGAGTGGCTCTCCCCCCCCAAGGCCGGACGAAGTGCGCAGGCGCCGGTGGTTTCTGCTCTGCTGCCACCCCGGTTCCAGTGACCCTCCGGCACAGTCGCCACCCACCGTGCTGCCTTCCTGCAAGAGGCAGGCACGCCGATGCACCGGTGTCCTCACTTTCGTGTCACCCCCTTTTTAACTCTCTCTGAAAGTAAAGGGTAAATTTGGGAAGATTCTTTTAGACACCCCCCAAAAACAAACAAACAAACAAGCAAAACACTTTCTGGACAGCAAGCTGGGTGACCACCCTCCAAGGGGCAAAAGAAGGTCTGTCTGGTGAGGAAGAGACAAACCCTCCGGAAAGCACTGCAGGAGGGCTGTGTGTGTCAGCGTTATGTAGTTGCCCTACAAAAGGGGGGTGGGGGTATGAGTTGGGAAGAATTTCTTTGCTTTTGGGGGCAAACGCTGCCCTTTTTTTCCCTCCCCAAGTACACCGAATTCCTGGACATTTTAGCAAGTGTGTTGTAGCTGTTTTGAACAACGAAGTGTGTAAATCACTTTAGAAACAATTACTCTTTCTTAGAAGGGTAGTTGCTTCCACGACTTTTTTCCTTTCCTCTGTTTTTTTCTTATTCCTTTAATAAGAATCTACCTGCTGGCACAACTCGGAAAGAGTCAACAGAAAGAAAAATGAATAAAGAGACTCTCACTCCCAAACGGGAAGTGTAACTTCCATTCTCTGGAGCTGATATTCAGGACACAAAACCTCCTTTTGCCTTGGGGGCATTTCTCCCCTTTGGGGGGGGTAGTTTATATAGAGTCTTTTCAATAATAAATAGCAATCAGCATTTAAGAGTTGGAGGCGTTTGCTTTTACTCACCAATTCTACAAGATTCGTCAGACTTGTCTGCTTTATAAAACTGCGTGTACACGGCTAAGCAGGTTGCAACATTTATCCCTTAAGCAGAGAAGCAGTTCATTTTCTCATAGCTCCGTGTACAAGTCGCGGGAGCGAAGTTTTAAATTGTTTTAGTTTTTGATTACAACGGACACACAATATTATATGAGTTTCAGGTGCCCCACATAGTGATTAGACATTCGTATAACTTACACAGTGATTGCCCCAATAGTGGAGCGACGGTTTTCCCCTCCGTGTTTCCTAAATGCCCTTGTCACCTCTGCTGGAGCCACAGGGCTCAGGGGCAAAACCTCGGAGGTTTGTGACCGCTTGAGTGGGGTGCACTGCGTTGTTAGGTGAGGAATTCTTAGTGATTGTGTGAGTTTTCTTTCTCTCCCTCCTTTCTCACTCGCCCAGGGCCCCAAACCAGCCGGAGTTGCCCGCATCTTCGCGAGTGGAAGCCCGCCGTGCTGATACAAGCGAACCATTTCCACTGCAGGGGGCCGAAGGGCTGCTCCGTGCGGGGCTGGGCCGGAAAGGGGGCGCTGTGCGGGCGCGGGAGGGGACAACCACACTAACAGAAAAGTAAAATGACCAGATACCCCTTGTGCCCCTTTAATCCTTTCCATTAACAGTGTCAACGCGCCGGAGAGGCCGTGTCACCTCCAAAGGTGCCTTCGCCCCTGGAGGGCCCAGGCTTCCAGCCACAGCCCAACGCTGGGCCCCCAGCGCCGGAGAGGAGGCGCTCCGACGGCAAAATTCCCATACATTTTTAACTACAGTGATTACTAAATTAATAGCAGGCATTAAGACAGATGTCAAAACGTCTTGAAAATGTTTATCTGTGAATAATTGAGAAGGTGGTGGGACGCATTATCTGATTGTGTAATGAAATATGTATGAGGAACAGCTGTTTGCAACAGTCCCCTCCCGCCGCCTCCGGTGCCGGGGGCCCTTCTCTTCCGAGCAGGAGTGGCGGCGAAGGCGGTCGCCCGCTCCGCCCCTGGGGGACCGCGGGCAGGGCTGTGGTTCCAGCGCGCCCCGGGGTCACCCCGTTTCCTGCCGGACGGCGTCATCATGGAGTCGCATGCTTCACGCCTTTGGGGCCCGTGGAGAGCCCGGGCTCGGGCAGCGGCCGGCACCCCCGGTGTGTGCGGGGGGCCACCGGGGCGCGCCCGGGGCCACCGCGGGGTGGCGGGGCTCCCGAGGGGGCGTTGCTCGCCACTCTGGCCTGGCGGCGCACTTCCTTCCAGCGCCCAGCCAACCCCGGTTCCCAGCCTCCGCGCCGGCCCCGTTTGTTTTCTCAGCCCCGCGCCCTCCGCGGGGACACGCGAGCCGCCCTCGGGGCGGCGCCAGGCCGTGGCCCGAGGCCGGCCCCGCAGGAAGCGGGGTGAGGGGAGAAGGAGCCCTGGGACCTTCCCGGGGTTCCGAGGTCTATGGGTCGGCCTCACAGGGCGCTGGCCTCGGCGGGCTCCGAGGGGCGCGCGCGGCCGGTGCCACCGGCCGCCCCACTGCTCGCGGGCCCCGGCCCGCAGGAGAGTGGCGGCGGCGTGGCGCTGAACGAGGACGCCGTGAGGAGTCGCAGCAGGCCTGGCCCTTAGCGGTGTCACAAGCTCGGTGACCCCGTGTGAGCGTGTGTCGCGCGGCGGGCGGCGGGGACGTGTCCGCAGCCTGCCCGGAGGCCTGCCCGGAGGCCTGCCCACGCCCGCCGCCGCCGCGGCCTCTTCGCCCCTCGCCGTCCCGCAGGGGCGCGACCCCAGCCCCAGCCCCCGCGCGGCTCCCCGCCCCCCGCGAGCGGCGGGTCCGGGTCCGGCTCCGCGAGCGCCGAGAACCTGCGCAGTTCCCGCCAGCCGACTCGAGGTCGAGATGCGCTGGGGCGCTCTCTCGCGAGCGTCCCCCCTTTCTACCTAATCCCTTATGCTTTTATTCTAATCCTACACATTACAGTTAATCTGTAATGATACCGCTTCGGAGGAACCTGTTGCATACGAGGCACGGTCATTTGTCACCTTGGAAACTGTTTTAAATAAAGATGGTAACAGTGATGTCCACGGTGTTTATTCTCCGCGCGCGGGTGGGCGGGCGGGGGCCCTGGCAGCCCCCGGGAGCAGCGCGGGGAGCGAGGCGCGTGGGGCGGAGCGGAGCGGCCCCGGGGCCTTGCAGGCGGAGCAGCGAGCGGCCAGAGCCCGTTCCGCTTGCTCCCGCCCGGCGCCTGCTGCCTGGGGGGGGTTCCTTGGCGAAAATCGCCTGGTCGGAAACCGCGAGGCGTGCCAAGAGAGCAACGGGTTGCAGAGTGGAGGAAAACTTACAGTGAACTTGAGCCCCGCTGATTGCGACTTAGCATTCGGCCGGGTTCTGCGCCCCTGGGACGCTGAAGCCTCGGAGAGCAGAGAAAGGCGGCCGGCAGGACCCTTCGGCTGCAAGAAGGCTGAGCCGCCGCGGTGCCTGTGACTGTGTCACCACCCGCGCCCGCAGCAACCGCCTGCCCAAACTGGTCTCACACCCAAAGCAAAATGAAACATAATTGCGTTTATTTATCTATTGCTTGCTATCATTAAAATATTTTTAGTTACTTTGTACAAAACAGCATCCACTCTGATTATTACCTGCCGTATCTATTGATCTGCTCCTGGTGTATCCTGCACAGCCGTATTAATAATTAAGAAAAAGCACATTTTATATACTGTATCTGTCAAGATACGTTACAACTTCCATTAACCAAAAAACATTATTCTTGCTGAAGAAGCTATGAAGCATATCTTTCATAAGCACTTTATTAATAATCATAGTTGTCAAAAAGAATTAGATATGCATAGATTGTAGATGCAAAGGAAATATTAGATGCACAGAATAAAATATACAGTGCAATTGAAGCATAACTCTTTTTCTTTTTAAAATAAACTTTTACCGAGGTGAAAAAAAACAAAAACCTGAGCTATTAAGCTTACTTAAAAGATGGCTTTGTTGGTTTAATTATACTGTAGTTATTTTATAAATATGTTTCAAAGGAAGCTTGCCATATTGCATGTCAATGAGGACTGTAAAGAAAAGCTCACAAAAGCTAATGCATACCAAATACCAAATTTTAGTCATTAACATTCTTATTTATTACAAACTAAAGGGACCTATTAACAGACAAGAATTTCTATTTAGCTAGCATTACAATATTTTGCCATTAAAATAAAAGGGCAAAGTATATACATATCCCCCCCCCCCCCTTGGAATTATATGCTCTCTTTGTCTAGAAGCTTCTGGAGAGATTGGGGGATCCTTGTCCTTGGGGAAACAAGGTTCTGTGGGTGGGAATGGACCAGAGGCCCCAGAACCACGATTTTTAGTTATCAAGTTTAATACTATTCGTTTGGAAGGAAGAACAGTGCTGGGCTGAGGATATGCAGCGTCCTGAGGGCTGCGTAGTCACCACAGTGTGAGGGGACCTTTGTCTTTCATTTGTGTCATGTGCATATGCAAATTATCAATGGTTTTTCCTCTGGGGGAGGGAGTGGATAGCCACGGTAATACTGCTTTTGTTTGGATATTAAAATGTTTTTAAACGTTCCCTTGCCAGGGTAGTTCTCCCAATGCGGACTCCTCTAGTCGGAAATCCCAACACAATTGTAAATACAAGCGTATTAATTCAAGAAACACTCATGTATAGATTTGTGTCATTTCAAAATCCTTTCATTTGACCAAAAGCTGCAATTCTGTTCTCACACCAGAAGTCAATGAATATATAAATGCATTTTTTTTTTTCTGGATGCCGATTTGAGAGGGGGAAAAAAAACTTTTCCCAATCAGTCTTACATTTAGAAACTTTAAAGATTTTTCTTTTCTTAAAATCGAGGCGGACTTTTTTCCTAATTGGGTAGAAAAACAAATAAATATTACAGGAACTGAAATGAATTAGTTGGAATGATAAAGATGACTTACTTTGAATTATGGTAGATGAGCATTTTTTTAAGTGCCCACGGGGGTGGGGGTGGGATAGTTACACGAACTTGTTGAACATGCATTTACCAAGTGACTCAAAGCACAGCCTTTTCTGGCCTCAGTTCAATTCAGACACGATGCATTCTGCCTGCATTGGGGGATTTTTTTGCATTAAAAAGATAGAAAATTTTTAACAAAGGTGCTTCTTTGAAAGGCCCATAGGAAAACAATAGGTATTAGAAGGAAAGCCGGGAATTCCTGATTTAATAAAGAAAATCTCTCCGTCTAAAATCATTAACATTTGCAAAACCCCCAAATCTTAGTTTTCAACAGTAAATAAAAGTGGGTGTGTCATGGAGTTGCTGCTGGTGGGGATGGTTAGGTATTCTCTCTCCTGTGCTAACTTGGGCAGAACTAAAGAGGGGAAAGTGTAATGATTTTGCTACACTACCAACTTTTCCTACAGGGGACAAGGAAAGTCATTGTATTGAGAAAGAAGCTCAGGTGCCTCAATATTGGCAGTTATAGAAAAAAAAGAGTGAACTTTCTCCATTTTTATTCTATTATATCTGGATGAGGTGTCAACCCCCAAGTTTCTAAACCATATTTGATACACAGGTGGGGAAAACTGCTTTAAAACCCAAGTGTATCAAAAAAAGGTGACATCAGTAAAGGCCAGATCTACACGATTATTTGGATAATTCGGCTCTCCTTACTTATCTCAAATTAACCAGTTTGATTTTCCCTCCACTAAGAGTGCCCATATTATCTGTTATAGATAGGCCACCTACTTGCATCTCCCTCATCTGCATCTTTCTCCTTCATTGAATGCTGAATACTACCAATAGCTTGGGAGGAGAAGGCTGCTCCCCATATATTTAATCCAAGTGGTTTAAATCTCAATGTCGGTGGAAGAACATCCTGTTTCAGCTGCCTTAAATCCCGTTTCAAAGAGTGGATTAGGGAAGACCATCTATGCGATGCAGATAAGTCAGATGGAGACCCTTTTCTCAGGGAGCTGATATTTGGGGGGGGGGGGGAGAGAGAATGTACACAGATCAGGATAGCACTAGTCTATGGGTGTCCTGGCTGGGAGTACGCAAGGGCATGGGAGAAATCTCAGAAGCCTTCCTGGAAGAAGCAGGGTTTGAGCTGAGCCTTGAAAGTTGAGAATGATTTGAGACAGTGAAGAGAAGGACATACAAGCAAAATTGGCATCTAGTTAAGATATAATGCTAGCTCTGACATAAGGTAGGCATTTAAAAGTGCTTATTTAAGTGAACAAATAAAATAATTTGAAGCCTGATATTAAATTACTCTAAACCTTTTTCCTTAGCGTGGCCTGACTGCTACACTAACCTGAAGCTCTTATTTCCCTTTCTCTCTGCTGTTGTATGTTTCCCTCATTCAGGCAAGGGAGCTTGGTTTGAAGTTACTGACAATGCCTACATCTGACAAAATGATGCCCATTGGCACTAGGAAGTGAGTGAAGGTTGTTACTCAGAGATTTTTCCATGGGCATATGTTCCCTGTATTGATGTCTTGTTTACGTTCTTGCAAGAATGAAGGGATTACTGCAATTCTAAGGAGTTCTGTATTTTTAACAAACCTTCTTCTTATACTACCGATTTAACATTTTGTTTGAAATATCCCGAAATGCAAAACAGTGAAAGGAGCTTGTTAGGTTTTTATACACAACAGAGTCCACTGAAAATGCCTCTGGATTAGAAACAAGGAAACCTGGTATGCCACTAATTAGTGGGCGGAGAAAGTGGCTCATCCAACCCAGCTTCACTCTTGTCTGAGAGACAGAGACAATATTAGCTACCCTGTCTATAGGAAGAGACTTTGTTTATGTCTTTTAAAGACAAAAGCAGCAGATAGGTAGGTTTTTACATAGTTCTGGTCTATAGCTATTGCAGGATTCTGGTGATATTAATCAGTTATGAACCCTCTTGGGAACAGACACTTAGTTTGAGCTTTAGGATACAAATTGTAATATTACAACTACCTGAAAAATAAACAATACTGGCAAAATGGGAATGCTACACCCATATTGCCTGTTCTTTGGAATGAGTTTTTATCCTTTCGTAGGTCTTTGGGTCTGGGACATGAAATCCATGTTAGGATCTAGCAGAGATTTGCTCTTAGAAAGGGCTTTAGCTGAGTAAAGCAGTGCCAGGCTGTACTAGGGATCCTGCCTAGAGCAGGATATCTCACATCTCTATGTCCTGCTCCAGAATCTTCACTTTGCCCGCACCTCTACCTCTGCTCCAGAAGTCTGGTTTTCTTCTGCTTTTCTTTTCTTTTCTAAACAAGCCACTGTTTCTTCCTAAACTAAGCGTGAGAGTTCACAAGTTGACTGCAATTCAATTTCAATAATAAACAGATGTCTTTTGAGTTCCCAAGACCCAAATAAAGGCCCTTCCATGGGAAACCCCTAATTCAAAAGGAGGAAACACCAAGGATTATGAAGGATTCTGCAATGAGCATGGCTGCAGAGGAGCTGGCCTCCCACTCCCCACCCCTCCCTGTACTGTCCCTCCGAGTTCATCTGAGGGAAGCTGGCTTTCCCAAGAGCCCATCTTTTCCTGGTTCTACAATGTGTTCAGTTCCACCATACGCAGGCTAAACATATGGCAGAACAGTGTGAAGAGGGAAGTCTGTCCATTAGCACATTCAGGGCAGAGTCTGGGATGGATGTTGAATAAAGGGCTTCTTGTGTTGGGAGCCCGCTACCAGAGCATCTCTCTAGTGAAAGCTGAATTGACCTCAATCTGTGTGGGCAATGTGCTTGTGTGTGTGTGTGTGTGTGTGTGTGTGTGTGTGTGGTGCATTTACAAGGGCAGACGAATCCAAGCTACTCTGACAGGCTGTTAGCGTAAAGGAGGAAGAAAGTATTGGATGATTTTGTGTGTATGTGTCAAGGAAGAGGAGCCCCGGGAGATTAGAAATGAAGAGGGCTTGGAATTTTATTTGAATTGGTCTCACATTTCCAGGGACAGCTTTTCTGAGAATATGATCTTTTTTCCCCATTTACTTCTCTGCAGCAAAGCTTGGAGCTCACCACACCAAGGAGAGAGGACCATCTCAACCCATGCTGAATTCTGAAGAAAACCTGGTCCTCGCTTCCAGAAATCCTAAATCAAATGTAGGCAAAGTTTTAGCCCAGCCATCAAGAATAAAACAAGCTTCAAATTAACTAGTTGACATGTTGAAAACTTGTTCTTGTGCGAGAGAATGAAACCTGGTTCAAAGATAATATATTGGGTCTTCTCTTGACATAACAGGTGAGGGCTACATCCTCCAATTTGGGGGCCCTGCTCACATCCTCAGCCACTCCTGGATCCCACTGCAGGAGAGGGTACAGTAGGAGCTTGGGGTGGTCTGCAGAATCAGCAAAAGCAGCAGGAGGAGGGGGCAGGAAGAACCCAGAAAACATGCTTGGAGATAACATGTCTCTCCACACCTAAAAGGAGGGCACCTACCTGGGACAGAAATTGTTATAATAAGTCCTTCCCTGCCCCACCACACCGATGTCCTCAGCAGGTCTCCAACTCTCTGTAGCAATCTATAATATGAATCAGTATAGGTAGAAAAGCTCCTTCTTTCAAGTTGAACAACTTTCTGGTGTAACTTCTGAGAGGGCTGATTGCTTATTCATGCAGAAGCAAGACGCCCAGTTCATTTGGCCTGTTTTTGCTACTCTTTGTTGGGTTTGGGGCACTGTTATGGTAGCTGCAAATGGCTTCTCAAGTGACATTTGCTGACATTCAGTGAAGTACATTTATCAGTATTCACCAGCTCACCTTTACACATGCAATCCACTTTGTTTTGTTCTTCATAGCAGCCTCCTTTCCAACACCCGTGCCCTGAAAATGATAAATGGCAAGGTGGCATATTTCTCAAGCTGCACTCAAATGTCACTGTGAAAAATCTTTAATGGACTAAGTGTAGCTCTTCACGTTACAACTTGTCAGGTACTGAGAAATTCTAGAGTTTCTCCTTAATCCACCAGCCTTTGGAACCACACATCTGTAAGCAGAGACTAATTATAAGCTACACCATTCAGACCTGGCAAGAAGAAACCAGGGGGAAAACGTCTAATATCGGCTAATTCTTTTTTATTATTCTTCTCATTCCATTTCTGCTACTTCCTTTCCTACTCAGAGAATATGCCAGGTATGAGCAATCTGTTACTCTAATTAAGTGGGTGAGAACCCCCCCCCACACACACACACACATGCAGGCTTGAAATCCACTTGTACCCTCAGCCTTCTCCATAATAGCTTTACTCTTCTCCAAGACTCAAAATCACTAGGACTTCACCCCCACCCCACCCCCAAAAAACCTCTGATTCTGAGCCATAAATTCTGGCCCTTAATGTTGGCTGTCGTGGGGGTAGTTCAGAGGCATTTGATATGTCTGGCTAGAAGAGTCCTTTACCCTATCTCCCTAACCATCCCTTTTCAGAGTGTGTGACCCTCCTTCCAGGTGGCTGAGCGTTTCACATCACCACCTAAAACTTCTGCGATTTTCCTCCCCTGTCTGCATGTCTGTCCACTAGTGTCATGGTGCTCTCAGGGAAGCACCCTATAGTCACTCACTTGCCCTTGAACATGGCCTGCTGACTCAGGTTTTCCCTTTTGAAGGGGTCTCCATTCCCTGGAGTGTGCCCACCATCATGGGGGGAGAATTGGCTGATTTGCTTGTGCCTGAGATGTGTTCCCCGAAAGCACCATCATCAATTTACATTTTTACAGTCAATGTTTGAAGGTCAAAGGGGATGGGGAAGGGGGCAACGTGATTTCAAGGAAAAGAACTGGTACTACCCAAAACTATGCCAGCCAAGTTCATCTCTGGTCAAATGTTAAAGACAGATGCCACTGTTTCACTCCTGGCCTTTTGAGCCCCTCCCATACTCTCATCTTGACCTCTGCTTCTAGGCTCCTTTGTCTGAGTCCCTACAGGCTCTCCTGTTTTTCCCAAACATGGTCCTTTGTTTTTCTTCCCCCAGAGGCTTGGCTTCCTGTCTCTTGTGTTCTTATGTTGGGTAACTGTCCCCTTTGTCTCCTAGGCCTCAGGGACAACCTCCAACAAAATACAGGTCTTCAGTCACATAGAGGCTCAACAATTTAACAGTCTAAAAATATACAATTTATAAATGCCTCCACTTCTATGTTTTTGTATTTATTGTGTCTCAGTTCTTAGTTCTTTTTGAAATCATGTATTTATGCCAGATCTGGGCTAATGATTTGCCTTTTCTCACACCTTAGTTAGCCTAAGGAAGGGAAATCAGTTGTGCCCCCAGCAGCCAGGCATGGTAGGGTAGAAAGAGTGTAGATGCATGCTATATGCCTGCCCCATGAAGAACAGAGGGCAGAGGACCCAAGTAACTAACTACCTGGAGATGGCAGGGATACCGCACTGACTCAGGCCCTGATATGGCCAGACTGATCACCCTTAGCAGGCAAAGACATATCACAGAAGAAAAGAAGATGTGTCGATTGTCCATGTAACTTGAACAGGGCAGATGATCAAACCAGACAGATGGGGGTGGGGGTGGGGGGAAAGGAATGTATTATAGCTTTGGAACCCACTAAAAACAACAAGTACAAGATTAGAAGTCATTATGTATTTACTTGCATGGATGTTTTGTGCATTCCCGTAAGCTGTTTTGGATATAGAGGGCAAAGTAGAGGAGATAGCAACATCCTGTTTTCATTATTGGCTATTCAATAATGAAAATTAATGTTCCATTAATTAAAAAAAAAAAAGCTGGAATAGTTCTTTACAAAATCAATGGAGATTCCATTGTCTCATTTGATGATTAAAACAACACCTGGGTAGGTTGTTAGACTTCGGATGAACAGTACGCTGGGATAAGTTATAGAGTGTGTGTGTGTGTGTGTGTGTGTGTGTGTGTGTGTGTGTGTGTGTGAGAGAGAGAGAGAGAGAGAGAGAGAGAGAGAGAGAGAGAATGAGTGTGTGTACATGTGGGAAGTGACTCTGGAAGGATGGGGAGTGGAGATGAGGGGGCACCTTTCAGAACCCCATAATCTATAAGGATGTCTGGCACCCAGCTTTTTCACCTGACAAACAAAACAGCCTTCATTTCAATTTATAATTATAGCCTGCACATGGTAATTAATACAAGATTGTGTTTTTAGACATTCTCATAAATTCTAGAGTTCTTTCTTGCATTTAACTATCTCAGAACACGGGTTAGGAAGAGCTCCACTGAAGTCCCTTTGGGTGGGTACACTCTCTGTTTGGTGAAGCAATGTCTGTGACAAATGGAGCTAGGCTTGCTCCCTCTTGTCACCCTCCCATGGCGTCTCCTGGACTCAGGCTGGGGTCAGCACTCTGCACCCAGGACCTCCCTATTTAGCTGTTACTGCACAGAACAGCACGAGCAAAGGCCAAGAGGTGTGCAGATGTCCAAGAAGGTATTTCTCAGCCCCTGTCTGCAGTGAGGTATCAGAAGGGGCTATATCAATAGGAGCAATAAATACCATGAGGGTCTGTGCCGATTATTTGACCCTTCCACCGAGTGTGGTAGAATCTAATGGGGGCGAGGCACTCACACAGGAGCCTGTGCGAACCATTCCCATCAATGTCCAACTTGCTTCAGCAAAATCAGATGAACCAAATCACCACCATCACCGATTCCTCCCTTGAATCTGATGACCCCTTCCAGTTACTGCCCCATTTACCTGCTTCGCTTTGAAATAAAACAATCTCAAAGAGCTAAGGATGTTGTTGTCTGATCTGTCTTCTGTCCTCACCCCGTCACTAAGAGTGCTGTTTTCAAGGATGTATACATGCCAGCCACACAGATCTTCCATTTCTGAACGCGACAAGCCCCCCACCCTTCCCCCTTGATGCCTCTGCAGAGGCTCTTCTCTGCCTGGAGTGCTCTTCCCGTACATTTCCAGAGTAGGTTCCTTCCTGGAATGGTTCAAATGGCACCTTCTTAGAGGAACCCACCTAACTCGGCTCCTGAACTCACTCCAGCACATCACCCCATTTTATTGTCATCAAGGCACATCTCATTTTTGGAAATGATCATTTTTTGTTTGTTAACTTGTTTATTTCTCATGTCCTTGATCTAGAGGGCAAGCCCACGGAAGCAGGGAGCTCATCTGTCTTCTCCACTGCTATATCCTTAGCATCTAGAACATTGCCTGGCTCCTCGTAGGTGCCCACTAATTATTTGTTAAGAAAATTAGCCTTTATAGTAGAACTCTTTAACTCAAGAACACATGAAGTAAAAATCTGTCTACAGGGACAACTAGGAACCTCTCCTCAGCCCTTCACCTGGAAACCCTAGGGAGCACCATAAAAATATAAATCCCCAGGGGCCAACCGTAGACTAAATCAGATCGTCCAGGAGGTTGTCTGAACTTCATGGTCAGGTTATAAGGAGCCAGCAGGTGTGGCTGATCATTAGGGTTGGCATCTGTGAGCAACTGAACTGAGCATCACACATTTTGTTACACAAAGAATCACTGGGCACATCTGTGGTATACAACTCTGTGTGGGACTCAAAGAACGTCTTGGTAACAAATAAGAGAAACTCAGTTAAACCAGCATCATTACAAAGATGGGGACTTCGGTTAAGGATACAAGAGTATCTTAAGGAGCCAAACAGCAGAAGGAGAAACTACCTTGGAAAAGTCTGGAGTAAGCAGCGGAAGAACCAGTAGAGGGGTGGCTATTCTCTTCCTCACTCTCACCCTCATTCATTTTTAAATTTGCCTGTGGACTTGGTAACTGAAAGTACCAAGCCATGTGGATAATTGGTGAGGGAATCAAACACCCAGCGAGAAGGTGTGGCTCTGCCCCCAGACAATGTTAGGGTTTATGAAAGCAATGGAAACAATGTCTTGTGGGGTTTGGGCCTGGTCAATCCACCAGCTAGGCACAGGCAAGCCAGACTGGCCTGTGGCTGGGGAGGAAGGCTGTGGGAGTTAGGCTGTCATCCACCCAAGAGCCAGGCCATTGGATAAAATGTTTCAAGCCCCAATTGTTTCCCCTCTCCTGAAGCAAGAACCAAGAAGGAGTCCGTCCCTATTTTTCCACCCTTCTTCAGAACAAGAGAAAGCCCGGGCAGAGTAAAGCAGAATTAAGAGACTTCGTTCCTAGTTCCAGCCCATTCATTCCATCATTCGGCAGATGTTCCCTGCGTGCTTACCACAAGCACTGAGCTAAACTCAGGGATGCACAGTGAGCAAATTGGCACCGACACTGCCACGATGGAAGGCACAGGTTCTTCCCAGGCCTCAGTTTCCTCATCCGTAAAACGAAATGGTTGGACTAGATTGACAGTTCTCAAAATTTAGCATGCATCCAAATCTCCTGGCGGGCTTGTTAAAGAGTTTGGGTGGTTCCCCCACAGAATTTTTGATTCAATAGGCCTGAGAATTTGTCTTCCTAGCAGGTTCCCAGGAGATGCTAAGGCTGCTGGTCCAGGGACACACTTTGAGAACCACTGGCCTAGAAGATCTCTCAGGTCCCTCTAGCTGTCATAATTGTGACGTGGATGGTTGGTGGTCATTGGAGTGGCCTAAATAGAAAGGGACTGTGGAAAGAATGCCTGGACACAGAAAAGTCCTATAGGTTTCCTGAGCTTAGGGGTAAATGGATTAGAGATAGCCTCGACAGAGCCACTAAAGCATTTACCTCATTATTACAAAAAGAAAAAAAAAGTGATTAAAAAGTCATTTCCTAATATGAAAGTTCAATCAGATGCTGGAGGGATTATTTCAACTTTCCATAGGGGCAAAAAAAGGCTCCGCTAAAAAGCTACAAGGGTATTGATGTCTATTAAATATTTGCTTTTCTCTCTCACCCGCACTAGACTGAGTAATTTGTATTTGGCAGAAACCCGCTGCAATTACATTAGTCAATCCAAAAGCCCAACTTGCTCATACAAAATGCAAACAAATTAGTTAAAATGGCCTAATTAGTGGACTGTAAAAATACAAACTGAGGCTGGCAGTCCGATGTGTGTTAGTCAAGAGCACTGGCTCCCCTCACAGGGAAGTCTGGGGCCTAGTTCCCAGCGAATTGAAGGTCTTCTCTTGGGACTTCCGATAGCCAGTGACCCAGCGGAACCCCAACGGTTCCGCCTTCTGTAACCCCATCCTCTCCTGGCCCTGAGCATGGTCTCATCTTTGGCCAAGTAGGTGCAATGGAAGAATGTGGGGCTTGAACTTGAGCTTGTATTTCAGCCCCATAAACTCACCAGCTATCACTTTAATCAAGTCTCAATTTCCTAGAGCCTCTAACTTCCTTTTTTTTTTAAAGGAAATAATGCACTCTATATTAAACAGTGGTTGTGGAAGACTAGAAATTATGGGCCTATGTGTCGGGAACATAGTGTTAATAGTTGCTCTGTAATTCGTTTAGGTCTGGGTTTCCTGTGCCTGAACATACTAGAATCAGAATGGCTCTAATAGGCTAGGATTCTGATTCAGATTTGGGGCACCCAAGGGCAGTTTTGTAGATTGAACAAGTGTGAGGTAACAACACTCAGAGCAACAGCCAAGGTCAAAGACTATGTTCAGGGTATTGTGATGTGACTCAGAAATGTCATCTGTGCTATGTCCCAAGGGGCTATAGGCTGCAGCCTTGTACATGCAGGGGTCACAGAATCAGAAAACTGGAAATGACCTCAGACATCATCCAGTCTAAGGGCTGAAGTCCTCAATGTATATCAGAATTCTTGGGTGAGCTTGTAAAACTGCTGGCCCTATTCCTAGAGACTCTGCTTCAAGCAGACTGGGAGGGACCGGGGCCTCCGTGTGTTCTAATGCCTCCCCAGGTGATTCTATTAATAAATGAAGTCACGGTTAAGAATCATTCCTCTAATACAAACTCTTTATTTTATGGAGAAAACAAAAAACAAGCAGACATGCAAGAGAAATTTAAGAAGCAACAGAATGACAACAACTCAGAGACTCAGAGAAATGTGAATTATCTAAGGCCACATAGAATTCAATTTTTAAAATTGTACTTCTTATCCAAATTGTTGAATCAAACCATTGGCTCTGATAGGAAGGAATGTTTTCAGGATGCCAGTAGAGAATCGGGGCTTGCTACCAAGCTCCTAAAGGAAGTTAGACTTTGGTGACAACCAACAATGTTGTATTTTATAACACTTTCCTGCCAAAGCACATTGTCAGCTCAGTTATAGTCACAGCATCAGCCAGATTGCAACTGGGAATCCCAGAAAAGTGCTACCATTTGTTTGAAGATCACATAGCCAATCAGTGTCAGACACAAGACAGAGACATACAGGGGATAAGTGTTAGACAAATAGCGAGTTCCTGTCAACTCTGGCCACCAGACTTTGTGAACCATGTCAGAATGGTTCCCATACCCTAACAAAATGACACACTTATTTACAGAGGACCAGATAAATAAATTTTCCTGAGTAGAGAGATTACTGTGCAACCCTTACCTCAGAAAGAGAATCGAACGCTTAGAGACTCTGTAGCGTATTCGTTTTTGTCCCCTGGATTTAAGAGGTGCTTTCTGAACCCTTCTGCCTGTTCCCACAGAGTAGGACACCAGGGCCCCCAAAGGCCAGACACAGGCAGAATCAAAGAGCTCCTCACCCTGAGGGAAAGGCAAGGAGGGTTGGTGCTGCCCCAACTCTCCAGCTCCAGGCTCTCATTGTCACCCTGGCCAGCCCAATTCCCAGAACCAAAACCTCAGGGCACATGAAAAGACAGTCTCCTCCATGCCTGTGTGGCTTTCAGTAATCCCATCACTATTTGTGTTTGTAGTTCTCTAAGCGCTCTTACAAGCAGTTCGGTCTTTGACAGAGTTGTCTCTCTAATTGTGGCACAGAATCAGGCTGAGGTTGGATCCCTGGCTTTGACTACTTTCTTCAGTCAAATGCTTAGTGTATTCATTCTTAGCCTTTATTTCCTCATTTCTAGTACCATTTAAGGTTAAAAATATCCTTCTAAGAGCCACATTAGCTGCTTTCTATCATTTTTGAAATACAGTGTTTTATCCTTCAGTATTTTTAAATTTCCTTCTTGAGGGTCTGTTGGTAGAAACCTCAGTTTGTGTGAAAATGCTTTGAAATGCATTTTTTTTTCTAAGTATTGAGGTAGGTTGCTAAGTATTTTCTTTCAACACATGGAAGATATTTTTTTCTCCTACTATCTTCTGGCTTCTACTGTTGCTATTGGGAATCAACTTGCTGCTCCAATGATTATTCCTTTGAAAACAATGTTTTTTCTCTTTGAATGCTTTTAAGATTTTCTCTTTGTCTTTTGTGTTCTGCAAATGCAGTGTGATGTGTGTGGGTGTGCACATGGTCATTGTATTGAACTATATTGATTATATCAGTAGTAGGTTCCAACTGATAGAAAAATCAGACATAGACCTGGATAATTCAGATGAGGCTCACTTATCCAAAAAATACAGATGGAAGTCAGCACAGTGAGAATTCACAGCAGAGGGGGACAGAGATATAAACTCTGGACCCCAATTTTCATAAAGGAGTACATTGTTGCAGATGGCAATTTTCAAGTGATTGCTGGTCACATCAGACTTTCTGAAAAAAGATCTCCAAGCTCAATCTCCTGTACAATCTTGGTGTTATCTAATATACAGTGTAGCCACAAAGTTTGGTACAGTATAACACACTATGCTTGTGCATGAACATAATCCTCATTAATTACCCCAGCTTGGTCTTAAACCTGTGGTCTGGAATTAGCACAAAAGTCTAGAAGTCATATTAGGTATTGGACCTACTCTGCCATATAATTTTTTCTTTTATTTATCTTTCTTGGTAATTTTTTGGGGAGAGGCTCAGAACCTGTGGAATATTCTTATCTTTTTAAATATTGCCTCTACCTTATTCTTCCTCTCAATTGAAATTGGTGAAATTAGAAACTCAATAGATGGTTTCAACAGATTAGACATACTATAAAGAGAATAAACTAAAATATAGATCTAAAAATAAAAAAACAAAAACAAAACTATCTAGAATGCAACTCAGAAAGACAAAGAGAAGGATAATGTCAAAGAAATGTTAAGAGACATGTAGGATTAAGTGAACATGTTTTACATTAATCTATAGTAATCTGCTTGGGCATTTCAATATCTGATGTCTCTGTGGGTTCAGTTCTGCTGTTTGCTGGCTTTTGCTCACAGTACTTTGTTTCCTTCATGATTTTAAAATCTTTTAAATGAAAAAGACTGAGACATAGCTGACATGGAACATTATATGAGTTGTGCATATACAACATAAATAATTTAATATGTGTATATATTATAAAATGATCACCACAGTAAGTCTAGCTAATGTCTGTCATCACACATAGCTACAATTTCTGTTTTCTTATGATGAGAACTTTTACAATGTACTTGCCTAGCAACTTGCAAATATACAATACAACTTGTTATCTACAGTCACTATACTGTGCATTACATCCCAGGACTTACCTTGTAACTGAAGTTTGTACCTTTTGATCTCCTTCACCCATTTCCCCAACCCTCATGCCCCACCTCTGGCAACCACCAATCTGTTCTCTGTATCTATGAGTTCTCATTTATTTATTTATTTATATTCCACATGTCAGTGAGTATTTGTCTTTCTCTGTATGGCTTATTTCACTTAGCATAATGCCCACAAAGTCCATCCACATTGTCACAAATGGCAAAATTTCCTTCTTTTTTACTGCTGAATAATACATACTATATATATGAAGGCTGTCTAAAAACTTTCCAGCCATATAATATAAAAAATTAGAGGCATTTATGACTGGATTTTTTCCCTGTGTGTGTACATACACACAACTACATTTTCTTTATCCCATCAGTCATTGATGGACACTTAAGTTGTTTCCAAATACTTTGTGATTTTTGACTGTGAGTTTTATACCTTTGAAATTTTATCCATGGTAATTCTTTCAAATTTGGATTAACGTTCTTTCTGAGAGGTAGTATCTTATTCCCTAGGTGCCAGGGACCATTATTAATTAGATTCACTACCTCAAATATTACACTTGAGGCTTCTTAGACCACTTAATAAATTTGACATGCAAACCCATGGAACAGCTGGCTTATGGTTATAAATTCTCAAAAAAATTCTCCTCTTCTATTTGGGGTCTACATTGGATACACATGATTTTCTTTGTAGTTCTGGTGGTGGGAGTACTCGTAAAGTCTAGGTTATTTCTCATTCATCTTTACACTGATAGTGCGGTAATTTGGGGTCTCAGTTTTATGCACAGGGAATCTCGACTATATTCCCCTCCTTAGATAAACACTAGGTTTTTTCTTCTTTCCCCCTGCCCTGTGACGCTATAAAACAAACCAACGTTTACATGATTTAACAAATGCCCTCAAAGTCAAAGTCAACTTCTATGCTCTCCTTATTTCTCTAAATTTTCACTTTCATCTAATTTTTGGACTGAATATGCCTTAGTGTCTTTGCAACTCATAAGCATATTTTTAATTTTTTTTTTATATTTTATCCAGAATTTATAGTTGTTTTCATTGGGAAGGCTGATCAGTATGTGTAGTCCACTGAACTATAAGAAATAGACATGATCACCTAATACCTTTCTGATTCTAAGAAAACAATGATCTCTCTCAATCTCAGTCTTCTCATCTATACACCCATCCATTTCCTAGAGTTATTTAAGAATAAATTGAGGGGAAGTTGGGATGGCTCAGCAGGTTAAGCATTCGCTTTGCAGCCCCAGGGACTGAGGATCAAATCGTGGTCCCAGCCCGTGTGGACCCACATGCTGAACTGGGGTGTACTTCCCATGCAAGAGGCCCCCAGTTCAGTTCCTGCCCTGCGCTGCCCCTGCCCACCTGTGTAGATCAAAACCATGTCAAAAACTGATGACGTACAACTATAGAGATTGCACTGGACCCTCCCCCTTCTCTCCGTCTCTGTCTCTGTCTCTCTCTGTCCATCAAAAACAAAGAAATCTTAAAAGATCTTAAATTTTAAATTTTAAAAGAAATCTTAAAAAATCAATTGAGATGCTGTATATGAATTACCCTTTAAACTAAAAAGTAAAGCAGTATACCAGTGTTCGATAATTCCATGAATCTGTATAAGAATGATTTCTTTTTCAATAAGAAGAATGAGGAAAGTTAGCACAAGCTACTTATAATCCAGGTCAATATTCACCTATTCCTTCAACAAGTATTTGCCAAACATCTTCTATATGATACTTTTCTAGCATGGGGGTTACCTGATTCAAATTATTTCCTAAGGGGTTGAACCCCCTCCCCAAAAATTGTGATTTAAGGTTTGTTTGTTTGTTTTTTCTTAAGCTATGTGCTTATATATTCTTTTTCTTTCTTCATGAGAGACATCCATGTAAAATTGACATGTCTTTTCTGGCACATCTCCATTTCCTTTGCTGGCTAAAATAGTATGTGTTTCTTTCAGAGCACTTTTTAAGTCCTGATACCTTCTGGAACTTCTCTCAAGGACAATTTGTTATCATCTTAAGCCTCTTGTCTCCATCCAGGGCTGGCCTGGTGAGGCGCTAGGCTATCCGTCTCACCTGAGAACTGGAAAACCTGGATTCTAGTTCCCCTCTCCACGACTTGGCTGTTTGAATTTGGAAAGTCACACCCCACAGTGCTAAAGACCACACATCCCATCCTTATAAAAAAGAATGTTAATCATAGTCGTGTTGTGAGGTCATGCATACGAAAATACCCTGGACATTTCAAAACTTCCTGCAGTGTAAGGGAAAGGAATTATTACTGCCCGGCCTTAGGAATGATTTATCCCTATATCACCCCCACCCCCACCCCAGCCATCACCGCTAATAATAGCCCAGGCCAGAACAAATTTTCCAGGGAACGTTCTGTGGCAAGCCAGGATCTGGGCAGGCTAACGCTGCGCCTAATGGTGGGACGCGCCCCTGTCTGGCTGCAGGCCTCGGGCTCCAGAAAAGAATCATGTTCCTGCCGCTTTGCTGCAGCACCGGTGTCCTTGCCTCTCCCCAGCTGGGCTGCCTCCCAGGAGAGCAGGAGAAGACCTGCCACCCCTGCGCTGAGCGCCAGAACGGGCTGATCTGCAAAGGGCTGTGGTATCAGGGGTCAGTGTCAGGACGAGCTGACTGTAGAGGACACAGTGACAGGCTGAGCTGGGGCAGTAATTAGACAGTGAGAGCTTCCTCCAGCAAGCTACAATCAATAGGTCCGCTTACCGAAGGAAAAAAGATTAAAGTAAAGCAGATGGCAGAAGATAATAACATCTCTCCCACTTAACTCGCATTTTTCACTCGTCAAAGCACTTTCGCCACCATGTGCTCAGTGGGGCCACAGCATCTCTACTCCTCAGATCCTCCAGCGGCTGTAGCCATCCGATTTATCAGGCAAGAAAGCTGAGGCACAGGGAGGACAGCTGGGCCACGTTTCCATTCTCTGTGTGCAAGCCTTCCTGTCATCGGTATCTCAGAGGGAATACCAACATACTAACGAATACCACACATCTTTACTGAGCACCGACTATGTTCCCGTCACTGTTCTGGGTCTAATGGATACAGCAGTGAACAACATGGAGTCTTTTTCTCATGCAGGTTCCATTTTACTAGAAGATAACACACAAATACTCAAACAAGATAATTTCAGAGTGGCATGTACTATGAAGACCACAACACGGAATGGTTTGATAGAGAGGACCCAGGAAGAAAGATCTCTGAGCAGGTGACCTCTGAGCTGTGACCTGAATATCAAAAAGTTGCGTGAATGTCAAGGAGGACAGAGGGAGGAGCAGATGCATATAAACAGCAAATTAATAGAGCTATGGGCCTGTGTTCTCTCAGGATCAAAGAAGGAGGCTGAGGAAGAGGACATTCTCTTGTGAAGCACAGGGATGCTGGCCTGGAAAGTCAGAACTTTCCTTTGGAGCCCACCCTCTTCACAGACTATCAACTTTTCTTTACTCTTGGTCTCAGGTTGCCCAGCTGTGAAATGGGTGCAGTAGTGTCAGTCACTGTTGTAGCCTCCTTCCAGTGGAGGCCACTGTGAAGTGCTGTGAAGTGTGAGGTACGTGTTACCCAACCACACCAGTAGGAGGCTGCAAATTGTCTAGATAGTTAGTGAACATTAAATATTTCCTGTTTTAAATGATGCTACTGAGACAGCTAACGGGTAAGACACTCCATGCCACATGACACCGTTAGTTTCCTAAGCTTTCCTTTCAATGACACACTATTTCCTAACTGTATGTAGTATACACCACTGCATACTCTACTCCATAATCCCTTTAGCTCTTACTAGACATCTACTAGATTCTAAGCTCCTTAAAGGCAGGGATTGCATATTAAGGGTAAAATAAATGTTAGTGAGATTAATATGTGAAAGACACAGCTTTATCCCCCTCAAAATCCATCTCCCCATCCCCCACCTCCACGTGGGCAGAGCCACTACTAGCATCCTAATGTATCAGATGAGGAAACAGAGGCCCAGAGAGCTTTAGAGATTTGCAGTCTCTCCCCAGACTCACCTGACCTGTTCAGAAACTGCTCTTGGTACTTATATCCACAGCAGCAGCAGAAGCATTAACCAAATTTTCAGAGACAGACTCAAAGATAGACACGTCTCTGTGCTTAAAACAGATGTCTGAGTCAGGGAACTTGGATCTCAGGATGTAAGTGGAATTGTCTGAAGAGAATTTGCAGACTCAGAACTCAGAAGTTCTGTGCCGGAAGGCACCGATTACATTATTCAAGGCTTGGTTTGCAGTTGGGTAACCAGGCCAGAGAGTTACCTGAGCTTGACAAGGTCACCCAGGTAGCTAAATACTTGTTTTTAGTGCAGCTATCACTTCCTTTACAAAAGGTCCCTGGTGGCTGGGCATTGGGGTTTCATGTCATTTGCACTTGGATTGCCGAGATATCAGTCAGCTGTATCCACCTGCCAGGAAAGTTGCAAGCCCAAGACTTTGTTTAAGGAGAAAGATAGGAGTAATAAAACCAGTTTAGTTGTTTTAATAAGGCTGGAAAAAATACATGCAGTAGATTTAGATGAAAACACAACACATTTGATCATCACTCATTTTACCAAAACACAGACTCTTTCTGAGGCTTCTAAGGTAGTTGAGGCTGCTGAATAGACACAGGAACCCAACCATAAGAGCTCCCGGAATTCCCTTCTGTGCACTGGTTCTCAGCCTTGGTCATGCAGTGGAATCATCTGGAGACTTTAAAAAGCACTGCTGCCTAAGTCCTACCCACAGAGACCCTGATTCAATTGTTCTGAGATGTGGCCTGGACACTGTGATGTTTTAAATCTCCCCAGATGGATTCTAAGGGGCGGCTGAAGTTGAGAGCACTGATCTATCAGGGGCTGTTTCCCATGAGTGAGGGAGGAGGATACTGATAGAACAAGGAGGGGAAAATATCGTTTCCGGGGTAGCCTGTACCATCTGTGCTGAGACGTCATGTCTTCCAAGGTGACTAACTGTCCAGTTTGTTGTCCCAGGTTTGACACTCAAAGCCCTGTTCCTCAGGAAGCTCCTCAGTCCCCACCAAACCAGAAGGCTGATCACCTTACTACCTCCTGCCCCAACCCAGGTGGGCTCCGTTCTTTTGCAAAATGGAAGAAGGGGAATTTAGGGCCTCCCAGCATGGCATTTAAGAGGAGGGAGGAAGCCGCAGAGGGCCGGAAGAGGCAAGGTGGGAGCGGGCTAGCAGCTGCGATCCTTCCCATGTACAATTTCATGACCCCCTAATTCCGTGGATCTTCATCCATTCAAAAATGCTTTATGGGAATAACCCCCCCCCCCCTTTGGAAAACTGAAAAGGTGGCCAAGTTTCACTCTAGGGTTGAAATAGTACTGGATACTGGAAAGTCCCAGAGTGGCCTTGGGATGATAAAGGCCCTCCCCAAGAATCTACACACATTGTGTGAGAGGACTGGAAACTGGATGGAAATGGTGTGGTTTGATGCCTTTTTTACCTAGACCTTGGAACAAGGTGGCTCCCAGGTGACAGCTGAGTCACACCGACATTCATCAGATACCAAACATTTTATTGGACACCTTTTATTTGTCAGACACTGTGCCTGGGCTCATCTCCAGGACATGTGAAGGTGGCAGGTACCAACAGAAAGGAATCCTGAAGTTTCTGCAGAGAAGGGTCCGTTAAGGGATTCTTTGGGGTGGGGCTGGGGCTGCGCTAGCACAGATGGGGTATCTGGAGAAGGAAAACCAGCTTAGCTCACTTCACAAAGGGCAGGGCCTTGTTTTATATCATATTCTAACAAGAAATCATGCCAGCTTGAACGGTGACCATTGGCCAGAGTCTGACATAACTCAATGTGGAGAAATTACTTACATTACAAAATGACCTCTCAGGCCCCAATCACCTTACCAAACAAATGGTTGGAAACAATGCCTATCTTTCTTTTTCAGGCCTCTACTCCACCTCACCCTTGCTATCCCCGAGGAACCAAATTTGAAAAGTTTCTGATTGGCCTTTAGTGCTCTGGTTTTTTAGAGGAAAGGGAAACAACTATTAAAAATGTTCGTTCCGGGTGGATAGCTGCTTCCAGCAGCCTCTAGTGCCGGTGTAATAACTCTTGAACCCCCAGTCCTGGCCCAAATCTCAATGGCTACTAATTAAATTTCGGCGAACAGTTTGTTTTATCACCTCAGTTAGCTTGTTGACATATAATAGGTGCTGCTGAGAGATATAGCTAGTTAATGACTTTCTTTTACATATTGATATTAGTACCTGGAGTGGGAACATCTCCTCTTCAGAATATGATGACTATTTTTAAATCTTAAGCACAGGAGGGAAATCCGTTTCTATAAATTAAACAAGAAGTTCCGAGAACTTCTATCTTCAGTTCCTATCCAGACACTAATGCATCTCATTTACTTTGTGCTGTTCCCCCGAGTTATCTGCGTCACACAGGCGATTCTTGCATGTTGCAAGTTAACTATCTATTGAAAAAAGCTTGAAGTGGGCTTGTCACAGTGCCCAGAGCCAGGATGCAAGGTAGGGAGCAGGTCAGGAAAAATTCATCACAGTTACATTTCAAGTTGCTTGGATGTTTTAATTCCAAGAGGAAAGAAACCATGTCAGCTAAAAACGGAGCTATAACTGAACTGATACGGCGTTCCCTATTGCCTCCCAACCCACTGACTTGGTTCTTTTCCCCATTTTTAAACTACATGAAATCAATTATCCCCACAAACCAGTGGTAAGGATTGTTTGCCAGCCACTTACTCCTGAAGTGAATAAAGTATTTGGAATTCATTATTGATGTGAGGAACTCGCCTGATGGAAAAGCCCCGTCCGATTCCCTGGGGACAGGTTCAGCAAGGCACACCCCCTAGCTCTGCCAAGGGCAAGGTCTGACAAATGCTAAGGCAGGGGAGGGGGGCAGGACAAAGCCAGCTTCGCCTCCAGAGTGGCCGCCCCTTAACATGTGTAGCTTTACACATAGTGACAAACATGTTCCCAGCATACTCCAGAGTGACAGCCACAGGGTACAAGGGGGACAGACGTCCTGGTCTGCAACTAGCTCTTGTGTGTGGAGGATGCCAGCCACCTGGAGCAGCGATAGGCACGGCTGCAGACAGGATCTGAAATGGAATGGATGTGATGTCGTTTTGGCTCTCCCATAACCTGGTTATCTCTTGCCAAAGACTTCACGTCTGATTAGGCCGCTTGGAGGGAACGGAGGATTTTATCAGGCTCACTTCCTGACACTCCCATCAACTTCAGAAATGCAGTGAAGGACCTTAAGACGAGGTGTCACAGCTTCCTATCGGATCCTTTTGTGAGCCACTCATGAAGCTGGTCCCTGCTTTGGAAAGGGGGGAATGAAGTTTCAGCTGCTTCAAGCGGATGCCTTCCGCCTGGCCTTCTTCCCCGGCTCACAGCTCCTGGTGGGCTCTGGGCTGTCTCCTCCTAGGTCTTAGTCAGCCACGCGGGAGGAGGCAGGACATGTGGGCTGACAGGAAGCACTGCTCCTGCTGCTTTGCAGCTTGCAGGGAGGGTGCGGCCTGCTGGAGGTGGGCAAGGCCGCTCCTATTGCTATCCTGGTCTGAGCACGGGGAAAGCCTTCCTGGCTGACACAGTAAACCCTTCCTAGCTGTCGCCTCCTTACCTCGTGGGATAATTTTGCCACTTCAGCTCCAGGGTCCCTGGCAGGGCCCGGACCACACAGGGTTTTCTAGGGGACTGATCCTGCCAAGCCTCCTGGCAAAGGAAGAAGGCTGGCTCCCGTGCCAGTTTCATACTCTCACGTCCACCGCTCCCCCCTCCAGCTGCAATGGCTGTGCCCACAGCAGCTCTGTGACCTTCTCCCATCCTGGAGAGAAAAGATGGGTGACAGCAGGGTTGGCCATTAGAAAAGTTATGATGTCCAAGAAGTGGTGCGTTGGCGTCCCCTGGGAAGTGCCTTCCCCAATTCGTCTCCCACTCCCCTCACCCCGTAGTCACTGAGTGCTTCTGGACACCACTTCATTTGACCAGGAACAAGATCCCATACTCAGTTATAGTGACATGTTAGCAACTCAGTGTACAGTGCTGGATCCTAGAGAAACGTTGATGTTTAAAGAACCTGTGGAGGTCAGGGCTTAATCCCAGTGGAATGAGTCTCCACGGGTGGGACTGCAGGCACGAACAGGACTGACACATTGTAGCCCCGGTGAGGTATTGTCAGGGTCTCTTGGATCATACTCTGAACACTGGTGTCTTAAGGGAAGATGGGGATTCTTACTCGTGTCAGAGCTACGGGATGTGATGCCGAGCACACGCAGGAAGCGCCTCACAAGCTGTACAGTGAATTGCATAGTGCCATCTAGGAAAACGGAGCTCGCTTAGGGAATACAGTCCGACATTGAACCAGTTAGACCAGGAAGAAGAATCAGCCAGCTGACCTCACAACATTGACTCTGTCCCTCTGAATTCCATGTGGATCCCAAGGCATGCTTCTGCCCTTCCATGCTCTGTCCTCAGGGGGAATGGTACATTCTCCTTTGTCTTGTCTATCAGGCAGTGAAGTGGCAGGCGATGGAGGCCACTTTATAGACTTCAAGCAGAAAGGTATTGAACAGAGGGTGCTTATAACACCATGAGAAGGGCTGCAAGAGCCAGTTGTGGCCTGGCTCTGGGAATGACTCCCAAATCAGAACTGACACCCCCCTCCCCCAAAGTGGCTGCTTCTGCCACCACCAGGAAGGTGGGGAATCAGGAGGGCAGTGCTGAAGCCAGTCCATCAGCTCATCCTCGAGGCGTGAGCCAGGAATCAGGGAGCACCCTCCAAGACATCTGCCTCTCAGCTCCACTGCGGGGTGCCGGGGGTCTGCTGCAGAACAGTCTGCTATGTCTCTGGTGGTGCCTGCCAGGAGCAACAGCCAAAGGAAGGACCATGCCCCCTCCTCCACGTCCCCTTCCACATCTGAGAGCACATATCATTGCACAAGGTAGTTCACACCCAGAACCCCAGCTGCAAAGAAATCTATAGTTTGTGGTCTCCCGGCCTCCCCAGTTTGTGAAGAAAGAAATGGGAATGGATGCTGAGTGCATCATATAGCTTTGCACTCTACCCCTTAGTATAGCTGAGACAGAAAGGCACCTGCCAGACTTCAGTAAATTTGGAAAGAGGACAAAAGGGAAATAGACATAGAAAGTGTAAGGAATTAAAACAGCCAATATAGCTTTCTCGTTCCCATCCCTTAGTGTTTTAAGAAAACTTCATTCTAGTCCCAGAGATTAGTACCTCTTTGCAGAGGTACTTTGCCTAGGCTCCCTATACCTGGCTTCTTGGATTGTTCTAGGAGGCAGGCTCTACTCCATTCTACATCCTTTCATACACACTGAATTCTTTTTAGTTCATAGTGATAAAGAGAGGGAACCCCTGCCCCTCCAACTAGGGCCCATCCTTCTCCCTGTTTTCCCACGTGATAGCTATATTTCTTACTCTGGTATTGGAAACCAGAAATGACTCATCCTGAAGCTAAAACCCAGGGGTAAGTGCATGGACTAGCAGGCGTGGATCAGCTAGGATGCTTTGGGTTGCACGTGGAAAAACAAGCCAGTCAAACTAGCTTTAAAAATGACTTGGATTTATTGTTTCATATAAAGCCCAGAGAGGATGGGCTTTAGATGCAGCTTGATTAGTGCATTGACCCTATTTATCTGCATTTTTCTTGGCTTTTTTCTTTCTGTGTTGGCATGGTTGATAGGCTGGCTTCCCTTCTGGCCACAAGATGGCTACGGAAGTCATGAGGGCAGTATACTCTGCATTCACTCCAGGGAAGAGGAAGAGTAGCTTCCCCAAATCACCACTCAAAGGTCTTGAGTTTCTCTCTGATTGAATCACCCTCAAACCAATCATTGGGGCCTGATTTAAGCCTGCTGTTCTCTGAATTCCTTATGCTGTGGATGGAGTCAATGTCACTCAATCGATTTGTCTGCTAGCCACTAGGGAGGGGTGAAATGGGGCTTGAAATGCAACCTAGTGTCCACATTTTGGAACGACTGGCTTTCATCTTGCAGACCTGGGACCCAGTCTATAAACGAACTACATTGAGCCTCAGGTGTGCCTGGAACCAAGCTACAAACCAACCACACATGGAACCTAAGGTATGAACAACCGGAGACACGTGCATGGACGTCAGAGGCAGGACTGCCCACCTGACACTTATGGGCGAGGTTGATTCTGAGGAGCAGTGTCAAAAGTTGAGGTGACAGGGTTCCTGGACAGCATGGCTCCTAGCCACCATCTGCCAGGCTGAAACCCCTGTGAATTTAGGACACAGGAAAAAAGGTTTCTACTTGTGTGCAGCATCCAAACCTCAAACTTGAGATTTCTTTCCTCTGTATCCTGCATGAATAAACAGCATAGAGAAGGCCTAGGTTTAGAGCAAGGTAAGGTTAAACCGTGGCTATCCCGCTTTGCAGCTCTGAAACCTTGGTCAAATAACTAGTTTCCTGAGCTGCGGTTTTCTATCTGCAAATGAGGAGCATGACACCTAGCTCGCAGAATTGTTGTGAAGAACGAACAAATACTGCCAGCAGATGACCTGGAACAAGTTTGTCATGTTGGTGCTTTCTAACCATATCTTCCCCCTTGACTGCCAAGGGATCAAGATAGATTTCAACCTGACAGACATGGTCGCCCGGCTGCCTCGAATGCACAGGGTGCCCCCCTTAGAAATGCAGAAATCAGCTGTTATTTGGGAGAATATGGATATCAAGCAACAGGCCAATATTGAAAACCTATTATATCTGTGCTTAGTACTATTTAAGGTGCTGGGAATTGGTAGAAGAATGAGAAATCAATGTTCTTTGCTTTTGAGGAACTCAAGTTGGTTGGCACAATGAGATTTATGCCAATGAGGATCCAAGGAATCTCATCTTTGGGTCTCCCTGGTGTTTGATGATCTTCTGGATCAATGTCAAGGTTAGAAGTGTACTGTTCGGTAACTCTGCCAAGGATAACCACAGTGTGTCCTTTGAATGCTTTCTTCACTCTGGACAAAACTGTAAAGCTGACCAGCTTTGACCACAGGGCTCTGAGCTCACCTGTCCTAGATCTCTACATCTCCCAGATGCCTCTCTCTTATCTCTTTCCCTCTAGCCTGGTTCCCAGTGAGCTGATCTCTAGGAGCATTAATTAGCAGCAGACTCCTGGAGTAAGGTACTAGAAATCAAAGAACGCTTAAGGCATTCTTTACCTGTGATATTTGGGTGTTAATAAAAGGCTTTTAAAAATTCAAATTCTTGCTGATGACTCTAACTCCATAGTCTCTGAGTTGAGACACTCATGTGTGTATGACCCAGATCTGGACAAGAAAGCGAGATGAGGATGAAGATGAGGTTACTAAAAACAATAGCTGACACGTGTTGAATTCTTGCTATGCATTAGGTACCATTCTAAGAACTTTGTATGCCTGACTCATTCCATCTTCATAATAACCTTATGAGATAGGCACTATTGTGCTTTTGAGGGTGTTGAAATCTAGACACATAGAATTTACCCAGATTCACAGGGGTAGTAAGTGGAAGAGCCTGTGTGTGATCCCAGAGCCCAAGACCTTTCATCCTCTTCTGTCTGTCTTTGAGAGATGCTGTAAAATCTTCTGGGATTTCTGAAACAACTTTTCCTTTGTGACAAAAAAGGGGCACAAGGAGAAAACCCTTTAGCTTCTTTCCTTCCTTTCCTTGCATGTTCTTATGTTAAGAAGGAGCAGCAGCCATCTTGTAACCACGAGGCAATAAGATTGAGGCCAAGAGCCAAGAAGCTGAAGACAGTGAATAAAGAATACAAAGAGCCTTGTCACCTGTCAAAGTACTGAATTGCTAAACCAACCCTTGGACCACCAACCTCTGGACTTCTTTTTATTTTTATTTATTTATTTTTTAATATATATATTTTATTTATTTATTTATTTTTGACAGAGAGAGAGAGAGAGAGAGAGAGAGATACAGAGACAGAGAGAGAACTGAACTAGGGGAGCTCCCAGTTCAGCATATGGTTCCGCACGGGCCGGGGCCGGGATTCGATCCTTGGTCCCCGGGGCTGCAAAGTGAGCGCTTAACCCACTGAACCATCCCGGCTTCCCCTGGACTTCTTTTTAAATACACAATAAACATCCTTATCAGTAAACTACTATTAGATCTTCTGTTACTTGAAAACAAAAGCTTTCTAACTGACTGAGATTTTCCATGTTGTACCCTAAAAAACCTCTCCACATGGGCAGCCCTAAACCCTGCATCATGCCAATGAAAAATTCCAACCCTATTTGGTCATGAGATTACTAATACCGGCGAAGGTCCATTATGTTAGTCAACTAAGCAACCAGAATAATATCTTCAGGAGAGAGAATTGGAAAAAACCTTTTATAGTCATAATCAGTAACAAAGAGTATATCTTTCTTAATAAGGCTGAACTCAGAACCTGCATTGGACCAGCAGAATCACCATGCGGGAGGTAATAGTGGGGTGGGGTTCATGAAAGAAACTAAGAGCCTCAGCAGAGCACTCTTGTTGGAGACCACCACCAGTATTGTATCTGAGGTCCCGAGTCCTTATCCAAGAGAGCAAGGCCAAAGAGAATTCTGAAGAGTCCTTGTAAGCTGTCACTGTCTTTGCATTTCGGGATTCTTATCTGAAGATTCACTCCTCCCCTCTGGTTGAAACTGGAAATATCTAGCTGCTTTACCGGTCTACTGAGGATAATTGTGAATTCAGCACAATTCAGTCAAGTCCAACCAAACCCACACAATAAGAAAGCATGATGTAATACAGCACAAGAAATCCAACTACCAAAACTAGAGTAGGAGTGTGTGCACATATATATGTGTGCATGTATGTGTGCGAATGAACCTTATCGTGGCTGCATGCCCCTTATATACCGGGTGATTTTTAAAAAAAATTTATTTTATTGTATTTGTGAGAAAGTGAGAGAGAGAGAGAGAGACAGAGACAGAGACAGAGACAGAGAGAGAGAGAAGGGTAGAGGGCCAGGAGCAGTCTCCATAGTTGTACATCATTAGTTATGACATGATTTCATTCCACACAGGTGGATGTGGGGCCACACAAGACAGAAACCAAACCTGAGGCCTTCCGCATGGGAGGCAAGAACCTTCACCACCATCCCGGAGGTTACCAGTTGGGCCACAGTTCAACATACGAGTTTGAATGGGCCTGGGCCAGGAATTGAACCTTGGACCTCTCAATTACAAGGCAAGCACTCAACCTGCTGAGCTATCCTAGCATCCTCCTGGGTGATTTTTTATTACCAGAAGATTGTCACCTTTCTCATCAATAGCTCTTTCCTCCAAGGTACCAGAAAGAAGTTGCAGCTAAGAGGAGAAAGGTAAGTCCTCCCCCAGTAGGCCCTGCCAGGGGCTGGCATTCAAGGCCCTCTCAGCCTGAGTGTTGCCAGGCCTTTTATGTCCCTTTTATAAGCTGATCTCATCTTTTTATATAGACATTAAAAAAAACACACACTTGACTTTTGACAACACAACACATTATGATTCACCCTTCTTTTCCCCATGAAGCCATTATTCTGGGAATGTCTCTTGGCTATTTTTAGGACCATCGATTTCTTCTTGAATCATTCTGCCTGCGTTATTCGTGATGCCCTCAGACAATACTTTTGGTCTGACGCTTCTATGGACAACTAGCAGAGGCATCCTGCTGATCAGTTAGCAGATGCAGCAGGAGGGATGGGGCGGGGGAGGAACCTTGGCACCCCTACCCCTCTCACCTCTCCTATTCTTCCCCTGCAGAAATAATCACAGTAATAATAACAACAACAGCACCCTGTGTTTACATGGAACATTGGTCTTTTGAAAGAATGTGTACCTTTCAATAAACAACACATGATATCTTTCAAAGGGTGAGAACAGAACAGTCCTCCAGAGGAAGAATTTTTGATTGAGGTAGGGAAGTAAGTAGCGGTACACGGATCTAGGCTTTTTTTCTGATCAGTTTTGCGCCTCTCTTGAGGAAGGGAAGTTTACTCTGTTGGTCACCTCACTTATTCCCTGGCCCGGCCCTTGTGGTTATGCCACTACTTTGTACTCCTTGGCCCAACTGGGAACAACCGCCAGCTAATCCTCAACACAGCTGAGAGCTTAGAGTTTCCTAAAGCACTATCCTCTCAAAGCCAGCAATTTTTCTCCTCACTTCCTAGGTAACTTGAGTTGCCATCCAATGCAGGGTGTTGAAACAAAACTTGTTCTGGGGGCTTTGGGAGAAGGCTTCCATTGGAAGGCAGCTGTGACATAGCAGAGAGAGAGCTTGACTTGGTGTCATGTAACCTGGGTTTAAATCTTGCCTCTGCCACTTACTAGCTGCATGGCAATGGTAAGAGGAAATGGCAATACCCAGTTCTGCTTATAATAAAAATTAACTGACATAAATGTACAAAGACGCAGTTGGCAAATTGAAAAGTGTCATATAAATGCAAGAGCTCAACCTGAGGTAGAGGAGAGAGCTTGAGTTTGTAGCCAGGCACTCCTGGTTCTGAATCCTGGCACTGAAAATAGCCAACAGTATAATCCGGGGCCAGTTAGTCTTTCAGAGCTTTGGTTTCCATATTTGTAAAATGGGGCTGACAGAATGGAGAGAAGCAATGTGAGGGGCTGAGCATAGTAACCTGAGCTTAGCAAGTTGCTTGCACTACTACTATTACCTGTGTCCCAAACCATGGTCTGAATTCACTTATATCTCTAGAAGAGGAGAGCAGGACATGTCCATAATTCATAAAGGTTTTCCACATCAGTTTGTGCTACTTACAATAGATCAGATAATCTGGGTGCATTAAGCTGTCTGTGAGCCCTCTGCCCTTGACAAACCATTGAGGAGAGAGGCCATGATGAGCTCAACTAATAATGATTTAAAAAAAAGACAGAATTGCAAGTGGAAATGAGAGTTTGTCTTCAGGGGGGTTGAAAGTCTTCATAGCTTTCACTTTTGCCCCCTGGCTTCCTAACTACAAGTTTAGTAAGGGGTTTGTTCAGATTTGACCTCAGAATTTTGGGGGCCATATTGTAAAATTAGTTTTACCAGTTGAATCTTGATGTAAAAGAAAAAAGACATTTACTCTGATTTTTAAATTGCTGTCTAATGTAGCTCATAGACTCAGAATTCTGCACATGACTATATGCACTGCACACTTTTCCTGAGCAATGAGGACACAATTACCACTAAGAAAAGTTGGTTGTGGTTTCAGGTATGTAGAATAGAATAGAATAGAATAGAACAGAACAGAATAGAAAATAGAATAGAACATGAAAAGTCTTTGAGTGGAATGCTGTTCTACTACTTATTGTAAGACTAGTAGAATCCAAAGATATTTGCTTTCAGTTAGGAATATAGGCATTGCTTGAATTAAATACCCACAAAGACATATTTCAACTTAAATGGTAAGATTTAGTATATAACTGACAGAAATGAGTACTTGTCTTATCAAAAAGACATTTAAAAGAAAACTCATAGCAAATTTATTCATAATAGTTGCAAAGTGAAAACAACCCAGATGTCTATTAACAGTAGAATGAATAAATTGTGGTATAGTCACACTGTGGAATATTATATAGCAATGAAAAAGAGAAAACTGCTGATAAATGCAACAACCTATCTTCTAGTGAAAGAAGCCAAATACACAAGAGTACATATGATTCCATTTATATGAAGGTCAAGAACAGGCAAAATGAATCTTTGGTGATAGAGGTTACAGTTTGGTGGTTGTGGGGATAGTATTGATTAGGAGAGTGCATGTGGGAATCTTTTGTAGTGCTGATTTATAAATATTGCCTTTCTAAAAAGTGATTTGGCTACATTTAAAGTAACCAAACAGGCCCTATAAATTGGTGGTTTCACATTTCAGAAAAGATTTCACTATGGCCAGGTGAGCATAGACTTTGAGAGAAGCCCAATATTTGTATTAATTCCCATTCAGTCTTTAGCCTCTAGAATTCTGTAGTACATAACATTCATTAATAGACTGTTGTTGAATGAACAACCAAATGGATTAGCTTTTTTCAATTATTTATGACTTTATATTGAAACAAGTTGTTTGCCAGCTGACCACTGCTTTCTGATTTGACTGATCCCTCAGTCAACCAATAGATTAATGGTTCAGAATCAATAGGCAGGATCCAGTCCAAGCCTTCTCAGGAGCTAAGATGCTGGAGAGACTTGGAGGCTTCGGGTAGACCATCTGAGATTCAAGGCCTTGGTTCTCGACTCTAGCTGAACTTACTTTGCTCTTTGGACTTGAGGCCTTTGAACTAAAACGTGCCCTTGCAAGATTTCCTGGCTTCCTTGTTTGGACTGGAAAGGAATGAGAAACATGATTCCTAAGGTATTTCAGGATCTTGTCTTCCTGTCCTGTCCCTAAAGGAGGAAGTTCAGACAGGGGCAAGGGTTCATTCCAGTCCCACCATATATAGGCCCTCCGGCTATCCCTTTGCCCTGAGCACATCTCCCCCAAGGGCTTAGTCCCACCACTGGCCCAAGGTTTCTTCTCATTGTTTTTGTAATACTAGTCAGGGCCTTTTTTGTTTGTTTCTTTTCTTTCTTTTTTTTTTTTCCTAAAGCCCCCCAGAAAGATTTTCTAGCCTGCTTAAAATTTTACCATCTTTTGGGACCGAAGCAATTATCATAGCAATAAAAGCCTGGCGGCTATAGTTGATAACACTATATTGTATAATTGCAATTTGCTGAGAAAGTAGAACTTCAATGTTCTCACACACACACAAAGGTAAACATGTGAGGTGATGGATGTGTTAAATTCAATGGGGGGGGGTCCTTTCCTCATGAAAACATACATCAAATCATCCTGTTGTACACTTGAAATATCTTACAAGTTTGTCAAATATACCTCAGTAAACTGAAAAAGTGAAAAATAAAAACCTTGGGCATTTGAGTGGACCCTACCTACTCTTTTCAAAAGCTTTCCTGTGCTCCTACAACATAGGTTGCAGCAGGTGTGGTTTTCCCTGTTTAAAAAAACGCGGAACAGTGGCCCGTAGAGGTTAAGATTCGCTCGAGGCCCCACAGCAGTAATGCAGAGAAGTGAGGGCTGGGTTCTGGTCCTTCTCGCTGGGAGCCCATTCCACCCCCACTGACTCCCCTCTGTCCAACTCAGTCCACAGCCTCCGGCGGTCAACTCCCACTTGGGAGATGGAGACTTGCTCTGGGAGCGAGAAGGCCCCAACCAGGAAGGTTGAACTAAAAATGAGCTTCCAAGCCCAGCAAGGGCCCAGCAAGGCTCTGGTGCCTTTTCTGTTTTGCCAGGGCTCCCCCCAGAGTTGGAAACAGAGGGACCCTCAGTAAAAGGTACTGAAGTGAGTTAGAGGCCAACTTAGTCCTCCTGAGAGCTTCCAGCAAGTGATAGCACCACAGAGGAGGCAGGACGGGTTCTATGGAGGCTCTAGGGTCCTCCCGGAAGTCTCTAGAAACAATCACAACTGTTATTATTCATTGAGAGCTTACTGTGTGCTGAGAACTTAAAATTTTTTTTATAATTTGTGGGTTATCTCAGTAATACAAGGATGATGTGAAATGGGTGTTTTCTATCTCAGTTTTATAGGTGTGCAAACCAAGGCTTGTCCACAGTTGCTCAGGCAGTATGTGGGGTGTTAGGATTCAAACTCAGGCAGTCCAAACACTATGCTCTTAGCCTCCCAGAAGATTCCCCCACAGAGAACCTGTCCCAAGGCCAAGGGGATTCTCAGGCAGCGTGATGCTTCTGGCTGCCCTGGTTCCTTACCACGTTCTGCCTTCAGCGTTTGCTAACTTTCCTTCCATCCCTTTCCCCTTCTTCTCCTTACTGCTTATTTCATTTTCTCTCTCAATGTTTCCCCTCCCCCTGCTCGCTGTCCTGGTTTTTTTGCTCATCTCTCCAAACTGCTCCTTCTCCTTTTTTCTGCCCCTATGCCTTTCCCTCTCTCTTTCACTTGCAGCCATGTTGGCACGACCATAGTTGGAATAGAAAGTCACACAGAGGAGAGCTCGGGGGGCTCCCAGAGCCATCGATTTTTTCTCTCACAAAGGATGAGCCAACCGGTAAAGGGTCATCCATTCACGCTTAGGGGGCATATAATGATGACGAGAAGCAGGCATCAATCGAATATGCACACTGCAGGTGTAAAATACAACTGGATTAGGACAGTTAAGTAATGGTGGCACCTGAGTTAGCCTGGAAATAATAATAGCTAGCAAAATCTTAAACAGGACTTAACTGTCTGGGACAGTTGTCGGTGATATCAATCCTCAACTTATTGAATATTCACAACAATCCTCTACAGTGGATACTGTAATGGGTCCCATTTTCCAGATGAGGACCAATAATAGTATCCACTTCCGAGGCCAGCAGGAAATGACTTGCTCAAGGTCACAAGGCTAGCAAGTAGCAGGATCAGGGTTTAAACCCTGACGGTGGGCTCCAGAGCCTGTGCCCTCCAGCCCTGTGCCACGTTGCTGAGGAGTCAGGGCAGGCTTCCTTGAGAAGGTGACAATGAAGTGAGATCTAAGGATAAGTAGAGCTGTGTTTGGGCTGTCACAACAAAATACAATAGACCAAGGGGCGTACAAACTACAGAAATTGATTTCTCACAGCTCTGGAGGCTGGGAAGTCCAAGGTCAAGTTGCCAGACGATGCGCTGTCTGGTGAGGTTCCCCCTCTTGGTTCTTAGAAGGTTTTTTTCTCACTGTGTCTTCACCCAGCAGAAGGGGCAAGGGAGCTCTTTGGGTAGGCTGGGCAGACGTCCCGCTTTCAATGGAACAGAAAACAACAGTACTGTTCCACTACAAAGTGTATGTGTGGTCAGCCTACGGACACCTTGCATTTAGCCCCGTGAGACTAGGCTGACCACACGTGCCATTTTAAATGGCACACTAGTGTTTTCTGAGTTGTTTAAAAGGGCACATCTGGTCAGCCTATCTCTGGAGCTACATTTATAAGAGCACTGATCCCATTCATGAGGACTCCACCCTCACAACCTAATCATGTTCCTAAGGCTGCACTTCCAAATACTGTCACCCTGGAGACTAGGTTTCAACCCATAAATTTGGGGGAGACACACACATTCCATCAACAGCAAGTGGATTATTAAATATGCAATAGAATGTTGCTCTTCCTTCATGCCCATGTTCATGGTAGATATTGCGAACTGATCACAGCTCCCCTTTTCTCAGATTTCTCAAGGGACTCAACTTCAGATTCCTCAAGAAGGTGCTCCACGCAGCCCATCCTGATTGGTCCTGGAGTGGAAATGTACTTGCCATCTGAGGCTTTGCTAATGCTAAACCAGTAAGCAACCTCAAACCACTGTGCTGTAGCTTTGAAGCACCTTCTCCCCAGTGAGGCAGCTACCGTTGATTAAGCACTTACTGTATACAGCCATTGGTTCTTCCAACATGGTTGTTGCTTGAGCTACCTGGACTGGCGCTCATTTTCTGGGAAGAATAACAGGGAAAGGCAGGGGAACTGGAAAATCTGTGAGCTGCAAGGGGAGTTGTTTGGGGAATGATCATCACCTGTGGGCCTTGCATCAGCAGAGAAATCATGTGTGGTTCATACCCTGCCAAATGCTTCATTGTGGGACCAACTGAGGCTCTGGCCTGGGGTCCCCGAGTCCCCTCACTGACTCACAGCCAAACAGAAATTATACCAAAAAGGGCATCACAGCTAGTTGTAAACATCAGCTTCTAAGCAGAGAATTCCAAACATCTGCTCAAGTGCTGACCTCCACACGACATCCCTCCTCATGTTCCCGCCCTGACCAGCTGTTTGTGTGCAGAACCCAGCTCCCTGGGAAACTGAGAGCAGAGGGCAACACGTGATGGGGAGGGGGGCTGCCACAGCGCAAACAGGACCCTGAGAATCACTTACATCAGAGACGATCGCTCCGCCTTACGCAAGTCCTCACATTGGTTCAAGCACTCACACTACATATTGTCTTTAAAAATATCTATATGCATTTAACATGGTGGTACTTGTATGGGTAGATCAGTACGATATAAGTGATATTTAGTAACCGATAATTACTGCGTGTTAGCCATCTGCTATTCCTGAGGGTTTCACCAAACCCTTTCAGAAACGCAAAATGATACTCTGCAACCAAATTACATAACATTAACAGAATATTTTATATGCAAAATGCTGTATTTCTTTACTTTTCATTCAACTAAAAATGTACACAGTCAGTAACAAGCCATTTTAGCTGCATATTTATCCAAAACATTTCATAGGCAAAAAAAAAAAAAAAAAAGTCAAGTGAGAAAAATAACAGTTCAGCCACATGAGGGCTGGGAAAACACATTAGAAAAGGGATCCTCATTACAATAATAAACGAGGGCCCAATTAAGGCTGCCACATGCAGGGCGCGTCCGTATTTGGCAGGGAAAGCTGGTGCTCAGGAGGTTTTGCCCTTCACTTTGAGAGTGTCCCCAGCACCCTGAACCAGCATTCCCAGACTGGGGCTGCCCCTGCTTCTGCGGAGGGAACACCAACAACCATAGTCACTTCTCAGCCTCACAATCTGGAAAGCGCTCCTTTGGTGTGAGCAGAGGCTGCTTCCCAGGCCTGCCTGGGCCCCAGCTCATGGCCCTCTCATCTCATGGCCCTCTCATCCGCACGGGCCTGACACTTTCATCCGGCAAATGCACGAGAAGCAGTAGAAATTCAGAGGGCTGCTCAGGCGCTGCGTCCCACAGCACGTCCATGAGAAGACGCGTCTTGACACTCGTGAACCTGGGCTCTGAGCACCCTGGATAGGGGAGAGACAGGGCACTCCTGGTCGATGGCATTTGCCAAGTATGATGGGTGGTGCCCTGGGTGGGAGCGGAGGGAAGAGCTTGCACCTGGCTCCTTCAGCTGTCCTCTCCTGCTGAGGGATAAAAGTGTGGGGTAGCGCTCAGCCCATATAAGCCTCAGTTTCCTCATCTGTGAAAAGGGAACATAATATTTACCTTTACAGCCATTTGAATATTACATGAGATTACATATGCTAGGCACAGGGTCTGGTCCATAAGAAGCACTTAATAAATGTCCACTATTGTTATTATTAAGCTTGTGACTTAGTTGAGTAAATGAAATATAACCGCACGAAACAGTAGGGTATAGTCATGGAACAGCATGGGAGTGAGTGCAAAACACTCATGTGCAAACTGAATTTGAGGTGTTGAAAGGTTCACAGACGGAGGAGGTGAGCAGAAGGCAGGCAGGGCTGAGCAAAGCAGGCGGCCTGGAAGAAGAGGCACGCACATTCACGTAAGAACTTCTCGGTGTCAGATCCTAGAGGGTGCTGGGCCATCTGCAGTCCCTGGCAAGGTGGGCAGGCCTCAGGCCTCATGCAGAGCCCATGGGCTCCAGCAGTGAGGTCAACAGTGGGGTCTATTAATGGTAACTCGGGCCCCATAGAAAGGCTTTCTTCCAGGGGGGATAACTGAGAGGAGCAGGGAATGCATAGAGGCACCTAATGCCCCTGTGTCGGCGTTTGCTTCTAATCAATCTTTTGAGAATTGCTCTGTCCTCGCTTGCAAGAGCTTCCCATGTTTGCCTTCTGACTTCTTGAAGAGGCCAGGTTCTTTCTCATGTAAATATTAAAGAGCCTCCCAAATAATTTTTTTTAAATCTGTTTTTAATAATGTTATATGGCTATTTCCCCTGTCGCATACATATTCACACACAGAGAGAAATGGGGATAGGAGAAAGAGGGATGGGGGGATGACAGAGAGGAAATAGAGGGAAAGGAACATGGAGGAGGAGAGACGAGGCTGACCAATGGAAGGCAAGGAAAGCAGTGGGCAGCACGTTGGGCCTGAGCATCAGTTGTCGTGCACGGCCAGGGAGAGGCAGCAGCACACGCCAGGACTGCACCCCGCTCAATGGGGCACCATGCTGACCAGGCCGTCTCCCACCTCCCACCTTTTCACCGGAGACCCAGCTCCCCAGAGCTGCTGGATCCCAACACCCACTTCTCTGCCCCTTCATCCAGTCAGCCTGGGTTGGATGGGAACTCACCTGCTAAGGCTCACGTTCAGGGGCAAATCTTTTAAAGCAGGGCTGTCCAAGCTGGTGGCCTCCCTGGGCCACACTGGAAGAAGAATTGTCTTGGGACACACATAAAATACACTGATGGGGAAGCCAGGATGGCTCAGTGGGTTAAGCACTCACTTTGTAGCGCCAGGGACCGGGGATCGAATCCCGGCCCCGGCCCGTGCGGAACCATATGCTGAACTGGGAGCTCCCCCAGTTCAGTTCTCTCTCTGTATCTCTCTCTCTCTGTCAAAAACAATAAAAAAATAAATAATTTAAAAAAATTAAAAATAATACACTGACGATAGCTGATGAGCTAAAAAAAAAATCGCAAAAAATTTCTCATAATGTTTTCATAAAGTTTATGAATTTGTGTTGGGTCACATTTAAAGCCATCTTGGGCCACATGCAGCCCACAGGCCACAGTTTGGACAAGCTTGTGTTACTATCAGCTCTTCTGGAGATCCATTTGGTTTGTAATGCAAGTGTAGTAAAAGAGGGCCTGTGTTTTGCAATTTGACATGTGGCTGAAAAGTTCAGTGTTAAACTCCAATCTTATCATATATATACATTAATAGTAGCTGTTTAAAGGAACCCTGTTTTTTAGAATTAATAATTTATTTTAGTTTATCTGGTTCAGAAAGTTGGCATTTATATTTTTGTGTGAAAATAAGAAACCTGTATGTTGTATATATTGTGAACACAGCCAAAGGCTTGGTATATTAACACTATAGATGCCATAGTAAATGCTGGAGTCATGATGGATCCAAAGAGATGGCCTTGGGATTTAGTGAGCATTTTCTATGCACTCACCTGATGCAGAAAGTCATGGGGATTATAAAAGAAAGCAAACTTCACCTGAACAGACCTCTGTTTCCTTATCTATAAAACGAGGAGTTGCATGAAATGCTGTGTAACATGACTTTTAGTCCTAGAGGTTTATGATTCTGTGATATGATCTATGCCTTCATGGGGCTGAGAAATTTGCTGGAAGAAAGGACAACACATACCTTCCGATGAAATCACAATGTCACCATGACTGGAGGTCAGGGAGGGAGAAGCCATGGAGGTTAGAGATCTAAAACTCCTTTCTTCAGTCTGTGGGACAGGGCAGGGACTTTCATAATGGAGAAAAATCTCAGACAACCAGCGGAGAGTTGAGTAAAGGTGAAGGGGCGAAGCTTGGTGATGGCAGGTGTTGGAGAGGGTACCTGCCTACCGGGGTTGTTAGAAGATTAAATACAAAGAGCCCAACATAGCGCCTGGTACACGGTAAGCACTTATTCCATGTTCAAACACAGCTACTACTGAGTGACTGCACACCGGATTGTCATCTGCTTACTCCACGTGGGTGTGACCAAGGAGGGGGACACTCAGAGGAGCTGCTGGACAAGACAGCAGGGTGGCCTCACTGATGCATAAGCATCTCTCAAAGATAGAGAAGGGGCAGCTCTGGCCCCAAGGTCCCCCTCCATTTAGCTATATTTGCACAAAAAGTTGCCTGCTAGACCCCTGTACACAGCAGTCCTGAGGCCCTAAAGAGTGCTTTAGACACAGTTTGGACTCAGTTGACCTATTGGCACAATCAGGAAGAATTTCACTTAAAAATATTTTGCACATTTTTTTGGTCTTTATTATTATTAACCAGGGCACACAATCTGTTTCTTGAAATGTCTCAGGGCTTCATGCTATTCTCAAGAAGACAATGGGAACTTGCCTGGCCTTCTGTGATCAGCTCTCATGAAGTTCTCTGACTCTGCCTCAGCCAAGGAGATTCACACTGATATCATTCTTCTTCAAGTTCCAATTAATATTATTCTTAAGTGTAGCTATCATTTACTGAGCTTTTACTATGACTCGAGTACATAAATATATTATTAAATTAGATTATAAAATACTTTACATTAGTCCTATGAGATAAGTTTATTATTATGTCCATTTTACAGATAAGGAACTGAGACCCAGAGAGGTTAAGCAACTTGCCCAAAGTCACACAGCAAGCAGGTGGCAGAACTAAGACTAAAATCCAGGTCTGTGTGATCCTGATTCGTCATAACTATACTCTCCTAGATAATGAGGCAATGCAGGATCAGGAATGAAAAGGGCATGTGAGGCAGATGGATGAGAAAAAAAAAAAAGGAAAGGTTTTTAATGCCCCCTTGGAAAGGATAAAGGAAGATAAAGAAGGCAAACAGGGCTGTAGAACCACACTCCCTCAGCGTCAGGGTGGGAGGCACATGGGTCAGAGAAGTGGGTGCCACATACTTTGGCAAGATGTGTACCATGGACAGAACAATAATCCTGGGTATTCAGGGGCCACACATGGGTGGGGAATGCCTAAACACAGAGATAGCCCCAGCCTAGATTCATCAGGGTCTTGGGAGAGGGAGGAGAAACCCTCCCGCAGGACGTCAAGGCCCCAGAGATAGGAAGTCACTGCCCATGACTGGGGCGTCACAGAATGGAAAAGCATTGAACATTTGGAAAGAGGACAGACGTAGAAAATAAAATCCCTCTGAGACGTGCATTATCTGCAACAAAGCAAAGCAAATTTACAAGCATATTATGGAAACTGGGAGAAGAAAATAACAAATGTCTCTAGTGTACAAGGAAATTGGACATGGAAATTGGACTCTCCCGGTACCGTGCCGATTATTATTAATTTGAGCTATGTAAAATGTTAGTAATAGTGTCTTTGTTACTATCTTCAGTCTGCTTTATCTTAGTGATTACACAAATACTCGAAAGACTTCCAAGGGTTCATTCTCAACCTCCTTGCCCCAATCCTATTTTTCCTATAACATCTGAAATTTCTTAATCCCCAGTCCGCCACCATCGGCAGTTTTCTTCATGCCTGCGTTCAGGATGGGCTCCTGGTGGGTCAAAACTGTGCTTTCCCATCATGGACTCCATACGAGGCTTAGCCTGGAATGGACAAACAGTAAGTGCTCAATACGTGCCTGCTGTGTGATGAATGCTTCTCGGTTTTGCCTCCCTCAGTTGTGTGACAGTTCTGAGACTCACATGGGAAGACTGCAGGAGGAGGCAGTTGGGCCTCAGTTTCTGCCAAGGTGGGGCTCTGAGCAAAAGCCTGTCCCAGTGTGGGGGTGTCTGCAGGCTGGGCAAGAGCCTGCCAGGATTTGCCTGCCAGGATTTGAAATGTCTGCATTTTCCCTGGGCGGCCAGAGTTGGAGGTGGATGGAGGTGGGGGTGGGGGGAGCCCACCATGACCGGGACAATGGAAATAAAGAGCGAGCTTGCATGTCCTAGACTAAGCTGACCCCCTGTGAGATACAAAGATGGCTCAGGGCCTGCCTGGGAACAATTCACTTGGTGTGGACCTCAAACTTGGAGGAAAATTGGAGAGCAGAACAATTTTCCATTCATGAGGAAAATGAGGAGGCTGAGTATCTTTTCAATGAGTCAGCTGTAGGCAAAGGGATTTCTTTATAATATTATTATTTGGTAGAAAAGAACTTACTATGGCCAAATGTAAAAAGTATTTTTTTTTTTGATAAGTTAAAGAGATTAAGAAAAAATCAGGCCGATTTTGACGGAGAATGGTGTGTAAACGAGAGGTGTTATCAGTGAGAATCTGGCACCAGCTCCATTTTGTTATGGTGAAAAATATCAGTATTATTTACTAAGAAGATTAGGGTTGAATTGGAAGAGAGGCTGGTTGTTGTGTGCAGATGGAGATAAGATAAGGATTTTACCTTCTCTGCAGAACCAAATGCAGCGCACACAGCGCTGTTATCTGGGGGCTGGCAAGCAGGGAGATATTAAGATGTACGTTGTAATTACCAGTGGCAGGAGCAAATTTCATAGCGACGATTTTAAACCCTAATAAAACACCGGCCTTTAATTATACAGCTTTGAAATATTTTTCTTGGTTAATTGCAACGGGGGAAAATAAAATCAACCTCATATTTGAAACTGATTCTCACAGGGAAAGCCCTCCGCCTGGCGCTCGGGCTGCCTCTGAGCGCCGCACTGTGGGGCCAGGGGTTGCCTTGGGTCTGAGTTTCCAGGTTCCACCGACCCCCTCCCTCCCTGCATGGCCCCCAGCCTGGTATCAGGAGACAGAATGAGAAAGGGTGAAGTCCTTCTGTGTAGCATTAGATACCCCCCGAGAACCACATGCTCATTCCTGCTGGGAATGGAGTCTGATTTCTAGACGCTGGAGGCAGGCGGGACACAGGGGAGAAGAAAGGAGAGTCGAGCAGGCAGGAAGGGGCTTCCACTCTGCAGAGGCAACAACCCCCAAGCAGCCTCCAGCCTGGGACCTTGAACCCTACTCTGCCTCCTCACAGGGCATATTGAGGCTGTCATCCATCTTGGTCCACATCGCTTGTACTTTCCGGTTCAGAGATCAGGGTCTCATGTCATTAACACCTCCCTCTCTGCCCTCCCTTAACCAAAAGAACAATAGCAATACTACTAGTAGTTGTCATGGCTATAATAGCTCCTACATGCCAGGCACTGCCCCAAGCTCTTTCTATTCCCAGCAGGAGGCAGGTGCCTCTATAACTTACAGTTTGGTCTACATTTTAGTAGTGACTGAGGTCCAGAGAGGTAAAGAAACTTGTCCAGGATCACACCCAGAGTGACCATCAGGTTTGTTTGACCCCAGACCCCTGCTCTTCGTTAACAAGGATACGCCCAACTCCATCTGTCCTCTCCTTTGCCTCCACTCATCAGCTCCTGCCTATGTCTGTCATCACACACCTGGACTCCCCCTGTGGAAATTTTAAGACCCCTTCACTACCTGTAGGAGGACAGTCAGACATCACAGCCGCCCCCAGACTCTACCTTCTGGTCTTAACTACATGTCCTCGTTCATCGTTCACTTCTTCCTCACGGGAGCCTGCCAGTCCCAAAAGGTTGACCTACTGCTAGTGAGGAGCCACACCTACAGCTGCAAGGAGCCACACCGACTCACCTGGAAGCCCATGGAAGCTCCTCCCCATTCCGCTGTCCCTCAGAGCCCCATTCAAACTGCGCTATTTCCTGAAATCTATGCCTCCCAGCCCCCATACAAGCCCCTCTGTGCTCTTGTTGGGCCCACACTTGGACCCTCATTCAGCACTTGCCCTCTCTGCATAACTGGGAATGTTAGCTTCTGAGGGCAGACAGTGGCTCCGATTTGCTCCTGCTGTATCTCTAGTCACACATACCCCACTCATCTGAGGCCCGAATAGTGGTAATTGATGAATAATAATTTGTCAGTTATCCTTTAGTATATGCGTATTCTGTCTTACCTGGTGAGTTGTAAACTTACTCATGGCAAGAACAATCCGAATTTCTTTTACAATCCCAGCCTAGATTTGCCAAAGGTGTCTTTGATGGGAAAGGGGCTAGTTTTGTATCTTGGTCCCATGAAGTGGAGAAACCTGTGGGCAAGAGACCAAGAGATGACACAACCTTAACAAGATGGTGTCACCTCCCATCCCTGACCCTCCTCCTGTGTGAGATGAGGCCCGTAACGCCCACCCGGTCGTGTGGTATGTTGGTGTCCAGTGACTATATGGGATGAGAAGGACTCGGTCAGAAAATGCACAAACATGGCCTGTTGAAGAATAACTACCTCCCTCTCCCAGGGGCTGCCCGACTCTTTAAAGTCCATTTTGTGGGCTGGCACCAAGAAGAAAATCTGGGGAAGCTAGGATGGCACAGCGAGATAAACACTCACTTTGTAGCCCCAGGGACCGAGGATCAAATCTCAACCCCAGCCTGTGCAGACTCATGTGCTAAACTGGGGTGCGCTTCCCATGTGGGAGGCCCTGGCTAGTTTCCACCCTGCACGGCCCCCCCCCACCTGTGTGGAATGAAACCATGTGGAAAACTGATGACGAACAACTATGGAGACTGCTCTGGGCCCTCCCCCTTGTCTCTGTCTTTCTCTGTCTGTCAAAAACAATTTAAAAAAAAAAAAGAAGAAATTTTCTCGCCTCTACTACTGACCCCTGGGCCCTGGCCACACACCATACTGGGGGAAGGTGAGAGGGTACTACCCCAGGAAACCATGGGGTGAGCTCCAGAGGAATTGGGAGGATCCTTCCAGAATTTTCCCTGGGGCTGATGTGAGGCAGGGAGAGTGTGCAGAAGGCTTTTCTCCAGAAGAAAGAGCCCAATCAAATATTCAGCTGTTGGGCCATTTCTCATTTGGGGTTCAGGATGGAGGCAGGACCCTCCACCCAGAAAGGTCACCAACCTCTCAACGAAGAAAGGATTTATCAAAGCCACCTAAGGGACCCATGCCTTTTGCTGCCACGCTACGATTTACAGGAGAAAGTTGCCTTCAGAGAGAGCACAATCGGATCTTTGTGTGATGCCTACAGTACCGTTCACTGAACTCGCTGACAAGCTCCCAGAACTGGGCATAACAGGAATTTCTATGAAGCAGGGCCTACTTCTCCATTAAATTACACCGTATCTTGTCAGAGTTAATCTATTTAGTCTCTTATGGAACCTCTCTGTGATGCATAGCTCCAACCTTTCTGTCTGATACTCAGTGAACTGAAAATAGATACTTAAACATACCAGGAGCGCCTCCTCCAGAAGGTTTGGGAGAACTCTTTCCTACAGAAAGAAAGAATACATTGGTCCATACTGGTTGTCACCATCAATACATTTATCAAGTTCTGACTAATGTATTCATTTGTAAGTTTTGATTTTTATGATTGATAACAACAGCTAACAGCAATGGAAAAAAAATTTTAATATGCAAGGCACTGGACTAGCACTCTTTACATGTGGCTTCATTTGCTCCTCATGAAACCCTCTGAGGTTGGTGCTATTATTATCCCCATTTTATTGATGAGAAAACAGTGGCCTAGAAAAGTTAAGTAACTGACAGCAGAACACTTAATCCAGTCTCATCTAAAGCAGGCCTCTTAGCCATTATGTCATACAGCTTCACATAGTGCCAGCCTGCATTACGTTCACGTCCACGAGGAGTAATTGACTGTGTCTAGTCTGTGCACACTCTAAGCGTACCTGGGTATGTTGAGCAACCCCGTGGCCTGCTCAACAGCAGTGAGCAGGGCTTTGTGATTCCCTGGCTTTGGGAGGTCAGCATCCACTCGGATACAGTGCCTGGAAGTAGCCCTTTAGCCAAACAGCAGGAGCCAGCCGGCATGAGCTCTGGGTCACAGAGCTGGGAGATTGAATCCTGAGCAGGCATCTGTCCTGGGCGGCTGCAGCTGGCCCTGAGGTGGCAGCCTTTGTGGGTGCTGGCTGGTGTGGGGATTCTGACTGTTCCAGAAATGATTAATACTCTGATACTATCTTGATAGCTTTAGGAGACATCCCTCTGTGGACTGGGATGCTACTGGTGGATATAAAATGATATATTTTTTTTCAATCTATTTCATGGTGGCAGTAATTCAGACAAGGAAATGTCTTTGCCTTCTACTGGAGCTTTATGCTGCTTAGAAAGAAAAAAAAACACACACAACAGAAAATGATGAAGAGAGTTTTTTAGAGAATTTAATACATGAGTAACTGGGAGCTTAGAAAATGAAACACTTTTTAAATTTCTGATATTGAACAAATGGTTTTCCCTCCCTCCTGAACAACAACGATTATCTCCCTCTCTTCTAAAAGCCAGGCAGCCCAAGAGAAGCATGGTGAGATAGAACACACCCAGGGAAAAAACCTGAAAATATTACCGTGTTTTTCTGATTTTTCACCCAGAAGTAGCTCTATTTATAAGCTTCCTTGAGCAATTATCCATTATTTTTGCAGCCTGCTCCAAAGGGATAGAACACATAATTTTAAGTGATAGACAAAAACCATTTTTTAGATTGTGTTATATCTTTGTTCCTCCCACATTAGGCTAATGAGACATACCATTCTAACTGGGACAAACCCTTTTCAAATGGTTAAGTATAATCAGCCTGTTCTTGCTGGGCTAAATTCAGGGTGTCAGTAGGCTGACTATACATACCTCTTGAAACCGGACAGCATCGTTGTTTTCTGTCCCATTTAAAATGGTACATCTGGCCAGCCTATCCACATTTACAATGTTAAGTTGCTTTGTCTGCAGCTAGAACATAGCATGACCAAAGCAGCTCTTTAGAAGGCCTCTACTCCTGTGGCCTTCCTCCATGCCATTTTTGCCTTCCCTTGGCTGCACATGATAAGCTGAGGCCACTGGTAATAGTAATACTTAAGACATTTCCGAAGCTTCTGATTTCACGGCAAACATAGAATGAAATGAAGTCTGAGCCACCCATTTTCCAGTGGAACTTTGTGTTCTGATATAAATAGCCTGTAAGTAGCTAGTAGCTAATATAATAGATAGAAGGGTCTGAGACTTTGAAGGGATTTGATGACAGGGGAACTGTGATCAGAGCATTTACTGTAACCCTTATAAAACATTATGTTTATCAAAGTTATACAGGTACATAGTTTAAAAGTAATGAATATAATGCTATAAGATTTACCCCCCAACTCTTTTCACATTCCCCGGAGGCCACAATGGCAAATCTTTTAGCAGCTTCTTCTGTTATTTAGTTCTATTTATATAAATAAATGTTTATGTTTTATTTCTACATTTTCCAACTTTGGACCCTGTCTGCTAACTTTCTGCTGTGGAAGATGAGGGTTGAGCTCTCTTACACCTCTTCTCCCCTGACCCTATTCACCTTTACTCCCTCCCCACCAGCATGTTCTCTGCTCCCATGCTCACAACATAATTGTATTATAAATTTTTGATAAGGTCAATGTTTACATTACTATGATTAGGAAATTAGTTATTTACTATGGAGCTATATGTATTCTATGGTTATATTTTGCTATTTGTACTTAACTTTTCTTGTTTTTGGTAATATTAATAATTCCCTTTTCCTTAGTTTCCTTAGTTTGCTATATATTTAGTTCATCCCTAAATGTTGTAAATCTTCTCTTCATATGTTTAAAATATTAGGAATTTTATTCTATTTTTTCCCTAGAGACGTCCATCTCATAGCTCACTATTCTCCTGGTTCAATCTAAACTGTGTGCTCCCTAGGCTATTGTGCAGTTAGTGTCTTGGGATTTGTCTTATGATTATCCCAGTGATTCCCTTAGCTTTTCTCTTGTATTATATTTCATTTCTGACATCCAAGTTCTTCCTCTTTCTTGGTTTACTCCTTCAGAAGCTTCATGGTAAAAAGATATGTAAGATAAGGAGAGGTGACTTTTCTGAGCTCCTATATGAATACAAAATATCACTCAGAATTTATGCTTGATTGATAGTTTGGCTAGGTATAGAATTGTATGGTAGAAATAATTTCCCTCCAGCTGTTTTAAAGCATTTCTCTACTTCCTGGGATTTTATACTAATTCTGAAACTTTTAAACCAATAATAATAGTAATAATCAGTGATTATCATAGTAGTAACCTACTACTAGATTTTAAGAACTAAAGAAAAATTAAGGTAGGAGACCACCCTTTATCAGGTATATATTGATTATAATAATAGAAATGGCAGCATTAACTTACCTTTCTTCAAACTCCCTTCCTTGCTAATGACTTTCAAAGCCCCTCTCACTCCCCTCCCTGTAGGATTAAGTTCAGTCTGCTCTAAAAAGCCATCCAAGTTACTATCCATCTGATTCCTTCCTATCATGCCTACTCTAGTCCAGTCCAGATAAGATATTCTTATTATACCCTGCTCACTTTTTCTCTTCACCAGCCAGGAATTCTCTTCCATGAAAGTTTCCTTCTTAAGACAAATCCTACACATTTTCAAGGATGATTTCAAAGCCCATCTTCTCCACGAGATCTGGTTACACTGATGTGCCATATACTCTGGATTGGTTCATTCAACCTGCTCTCCAATCTCTTTGTATCTGGAAGATTAGAAAGGTGAAAACTACCTACCTTTCTTTCTTTCTTCCTTCCTTCCTTCCTTCCTTCCTTCCTTTCTTTCGTTCTTTCTTTCTTTCTGTCTGTCTTTCTCTCTCTCTTTCTTTCTTTCTTTTTTTTTTTTTTTTTAAGCTTGGGTTCTGAATTTGAATTAAGATCTGCATAGCTAGATATACTCACATTAAGATTTGAACTTGATTTGAAATTTGGATTTGAAGTATTCACCACAGTAGCTGAAGAAGAAAATAAATGAGGCCAAAAGTAGAAGAAACAAGTTTCCCTATAAGCTGATTCTTAAGGATCAGTTTGTCACCCTCAAAGATGACTAGTTGGGTGAACCAAGATCTGCTTCCTTCATTCATTAGTTACTCAGTGCATGTTTCTTTTATTTATTTATTTGTTTGTTTATTTATTTATTTAATTTTTTTTTTATTGTTTTTGACAGAGAGAGAGAGAGATATACAGAGACAGAGAGAGAACTGAACTGGGGGAGCTCCCCAGTTCAGCACTGGGTCCGCACGGGCTGGGGCTGGGATTCGATCCTTGGTCCCCGGCGCTGCAAAGTGAGTGCTTAACCCACTGAGCCATCCCGGCTTCCCCATGTTTCTTGAATAAAGAAAGAATTAATGATTGTAGAAAGCTACTAGAAATCTCAAGGATTGAGGTTCTTATTAACCCCCACCCCCAAATAAAAAGATAAAAAGCAAAAGAATAGAAAAAAAATGCTTTAGCAAACAGATTTTATCTTGGGGAGTTTAGACTCATTACCTACATGGTGGCCAAGGAATTGATGATAGACATAGGGGTGGATGGTAATTAACCTTGTACCATCACATCCCATCTGCAGAGTTACTGGTCCAGTTCTTCCTGGATGAAGGCATTATAGTTTTGCTTCTTTAGGAAGCAAGTTTCTCTTCTCTCAAATGTCCCTCATTTCATCTGGTGTCCAGTTCATTTCCCACTTGCAAGTGTCATGGGAATATCACTCTATAACATGTGTGTATTCTCTCAAATTGAGTTGTGTGAAGTCCCTTATTGTTCTCCAGGGAACTCATGCATATCTGACATTATGTCACTTCTGACACAGAGAAGAAAAGGAGGACTCTGTTGAGAGCGATTGACAAGACAAGGACAACATGTTTTCAAGTCAGACAAGTCAATCTTACAGCTACTCACAAGGAGTTCTTTGAGAAATGACATAGATCTAAATATTACTTCAAATTCTATTCGTAAGGCAGCAACAAATATATAATCAAATATATAAATAAGTGTTTCAAAACAACAGGCAGCCACTAACAGTGTGCTCATTAAGAATCATGTGAAATGAGAAGGGACCCAGGAAAGCAGAAGAACCAGGGAAGCAGTAACTAAGTCACATTGAAACATACAAACCTGATCGAGCATCTGCTGTGTGCTGCTTTCAATTACATTATCTTACTTAAGCCATATCTTGTGAATTATACAAGTGTATTATCAACTCCACTTTGCAAAGGAGGAAATAACAGTCAGAGGGAAGTTACTTTTCCAAGGCCATGCAGCTGGTGTCTGAGCTAAGATTTGAACCCAAGCCACTTGATTTGAAGTCATGGACTTAGTTTTAGTCTTGGTGCTTTTATATGGCTCTCAGAATATACACAAGTGGTGAGAATCAGGGAAGAAGCTGGAAGAGGTGCAATGTCCACTAATGACCTTAGGAGAGGGTCCTAAAGGGGAAAATGGATTAAAAATTCACTTGGGAAAAGGGGTATCTTATGACTTGTGGTCAGCTCTTTTCTACAGGGACACAGATGGAAGTTAGAGAAGCAGAAATGCCCTTTAGTCAGGAAAATTTATATGTATTTCTTTTAAATAATGAATTGCTAACTTTATTGGGGTGACACTGGTTGGTAAGAATTACATAGGTTCCAGGTGTACAATTCTACAGGACATCGTCTGTGTGTTGCATTGTGTGCTCACCACCCAGAGTCCGTTCTCTTTCCATCATCTCATATGTATTTCTCAGGGGCCCTCTGGCTTCAGGAGAGACTCTCTTCAGTCTGGATGGGTTTGGGAGGCTTCCGCAGACTTGGAGGCAGAGGGGGTCATCCGTTCCTTTATCCCAGCTCACCTAGAGCGCTTCCATTGCAGTCAATGAGGTGCACTGGTTTTCCCCATACAAAATACATTGAAAATCAGTATGTCAGGGCACAGCTTTGAATCAATGGTCACATCAAGACTTCAGTCACTCATGTGCATCCCTATGTTCATTGCTGCATTATTAATAATGGCCAAGATGAGGAGGCAACCTGGGTGTCCGTCAATGGATAAAAAAGAGGTGGCACATATATACAATGGAATATTACTCAGATATAAAGGAGAAGGAAATCTTGCCATCTGCAATGGCAATACCTGGATGGTATTGTGCTGAGTGGAGTAGGTCAGGAAGAGAGGGGCAAACGCCATGCAGAATACATTTTGGTGTTTGCTGGATGGGAGGAGGTTGGGGGGGTGAGTGAAAAAAGGAGAGGATTGGGAAGTACAAATTAATGGTTGTGGAATGGTCATGGGAATGTGGAGTGTGGCATGAGGAATATATTCAACAGTATTACGGTAGCTTTGTGTGGTGTCGGATGGGTGCTAGATTTATTGGAGTGATCACTGTGGATTATATGGATGTTTGGTCACTGTGTTGTACAACTGAAACTAGAATAATATTGTAGATCAACTATAATTGCGAAGTGAAAAATTATTTTTTTAAGATTTATTTTATTGTTTGAGAGAAGGAGAGCGAGAGAGCAAGCAGGAGGGAGGGCCCAGAGCAGTCCCCATAGTTGCACGTCATTAGTTGTGACATAGCTTCATTCCACACAGGTGGATGTGAGGCCACGTGGGGGAGGGGGAACAGAGCTAGGGGCCTCCTCCATTACGGGCCACACAAAATATAAAAAGCGCCAGTATAAAGGGTGCTGCTGTTCTGTCAGAACTGGGCCTTCACCTCACATTTTCAGAGTCGCTTAGGTGTGGTGGCAGAGGGGTGGACGTGGTGGCCATGGGGAAGACAGCGAAGATGCGGGGCCCAGAAGGAGTGAGGATACCAGCGAAGAGGGACATACATACATGACTTGGTCATGTTCAGACAGCTTATAATAGTTTCTAGAAAAGCCATTAGAACCGCTTTTCCCACACTTGTCCTTCAACTTTCCACAAGTTTCGATCCCTGTACATGGAACTGCTATCTTCGAAACACTGAATTTTAGAAGTACCTTCGTCGCGCTTGCCAGCTGAAATATTTTATATTTAGAATCTCTCTCCTTTCCATCTGGCAATTATGCCCCACACAAATGCCTCCTACTCTCTTCTGCACGCTTTCAGGAAGACGACATGGCTATTCTCTACCAGGGCTGCAAGGCAGATGGTCTCACAGTCCTTCCCATTTACCACAGGCAGAGAGGGAGAAAGTGGGTGAAGTTGGGGGCTCAGAGCTGCTGTGTGAGCCAGGCTGAGCCAGACACATGCAATGATTACACACAGCCACCCCCAGGTAAATAAGGAAGTCCTGTACTGTGTGACAGCCACAGCCGTTCACGGAGGAGGAGGATGGAGCCTCCATGGAAATGACAGTAATGGAACCGGGCAGGCTTTGTCCCCTCTCCAGCGAGCTGGAGGCTGGTTCTCTATCCTGTTGAATCACTCAGCCTTTCCAAGTTTTATCTTCTTATGGACTCTTTGCTCCTCCCCACTCCCAGAAATATTAGCCAGCCTCTTTAGTCATTTGTGTGTCTTTACATTATCAAGGCCAGAGGTATATCTTCTCTGATAGATAATGGCCCTCAGTTAAGACTAGCAAGAGCTATTTTGCTTGATGTATTAGTGCCCTATTTTAGAATAATCTTATTCCCTTGATTCTTTAGTATTTACAATTTTTTTGTAAGTACCGATTATAGTTTCTAAGTCAAAGTGGGGTAAAATTAGTGCATTGTATCCTGTTGTTGCTGCTTTCTGGAGTAGTCGGTCTTACATATTTGAACAATACCACCCCGGTGTAATTTTAAAAGGTAAGAGCTCAATTCTTTAAGAAACACTTAGACGGGCAGTGTGAGCTCTCTCCGAGGATCCTCACATTAGGAGTGTTTTACATACATCACACAAAAGGAAAATGCGTTCGGAGAGGATTGGGGCTCATCCGAGCTGAGAGCTGGACCTGCTGAATGGGGGTAAATGGGCCCGTTTCTGCCAGCTGCACACTGTCAGACAGGTGACATTTGAGGCTGTCTTCCATTAATGGGCCTGTGGTTTAGGGAGTGGCTGTTTGGGACCATGTAAAATGCCAGGCCAGATCAGAGAAACAGGGACTGTCCTCGGTGTTCCCCAGCTAGTAAAGGCAACGCATTTACCATGCAGTGCCTGTCAACTTTGTAGTGGCACTCCTGGGCTTTGGAGCTCACTGCTGGGGATTGCCTACAACTCCTGAAATAAAGTATTAGTGAACCACAGTGCGCAGTGACTTCAGTATTCTGATAGTTGAGTAGAAGGAGAGAGGAGTGGGAGCTGGAATAGGCAGGGATGTCTTCTTGCAGGAGAGGGACTTCTGCAGAGCCTGGAAAGGAGACAAGGATTTAGGTGAGCAGAGCAGAGGACCGGGACAGAACTTGACCATGCACATGAAATGCTTTGATTCCAAGAGTGGTCTTCACTGGGATGCAAGAGATGATAATCTCCTTGGGAACTTCTTAGCTGCCACCTCCTTGTCTGTTGTGTTATAATGATCACTTTGCTGAGTGTTCATCCATGGTCATAGACTCGGCCCTGTCTCCTTTTTTGAAATCTTAAATTAGAAATAAACAAACCATAAAAACATAGAGGATAATATAATAAACGCAGGGAAGTCGGATGGCTCAGTGGGTTAAGCGCTCACTTTGCAGCCCCAGGGGCCGAGGATCGAATCCTGGCCCCGGCCTGTGGGACCCATATGCTGAACTGGTGAGTGTCCCCAGTTCAGTTCTCACTGGGGTGAGACCCCGGCCCAGTTCCTGCCCTGTGCAGCCCCGCGCCCACCTGTGGAATGAAACTATGTGGAAACACCAATGATGTGCAACTATGGAGACTGTTCTGGGCCCTCCCCCTTCTCTCTGTCTCTGACTCTGTATCTCTCTCTCTCTCTCTCTCTCTCTCTCTGTCAAAAACAATAAATCTTTAAATATAATAAATGCCCATGTCATCCCAAACAGGAAAATATGGGATCACATCTGCTCAGATCTTTTTATAATGAGATGCCTTTAGTCCCATCCAGTCGCATCCTCCCCAAAGACAACCCCTATAATAAATTTGATTTGTGTCCAGTAAATGTTTTTTTTACATTTTAAGTGTGTGTGTTTTGGGTTGGCCTATTCAAAAATTATTTCCCTTTATTATTTTTCTGGAAGTGGGTGCTACAGGAATTAAACTATAACATGGGGAATCAGCTGAGTGGAGGTGGTAGGATAGGGGAGACTTGGAAGCTAGTACCCTTGTTTCAGGACAAGTGCCCCCCCCCCCCGCCCATTTTTCCTTTGGTACATAGACTACATGACTATTGAGGCTGTAGTATTAGGAAGAAATTCAAAATCTTGGTGTGTTTGTTACGTCTTATGGCCTTTGACAAGGTCCTACAGGAAAGAGATGGCTAAAAGCAATCTTGAAGCAGAGAAAAGCAGAAAAGTGAGCAAGAAAAATGCCAAAGCTTCTAATGTCTCCCAAGTCCTCTCCTGACAAGTTGATCCTCAGAATGGTTAGGCCAATTAGCATTCCCACCAGCATTATATTTTCCATATCCTTTTCAACTATCAGAATTTATTTTCTGCTAATCTTCTGTGTGTGAAAGAATATGTCATTATGATTTTAGAAGTTTTTGATTATACTGAGGCTGAACCTTTGAAAATATGTTGTTCAGCTATTCAGGTTTCTTCTCACATGAATCATGCATTTTTCTATTTGGTTGTTTATAGTTCTTGTCTTCTAAGTAGTAATCTTTTAATTGTGATATATGATGTTAATATCTTCTCCCAATATACTGCTTTGCTGTTAATTTTGTTTAAGGTGTCTTTTGTTCCACAAAGTTTTTCATTTCAATGTAACAGTTTTTTCAGTCTTTTCCTTTATGCTTTCTCTCTATGTATGTGTGTTCCCGAAAAAAAATCATTCCTTACTTTGTGGTCATAAATGTATCTTCCTATATTCTTCTCAAATAGTTTTAAAGTTTCATTTTTATTTTAATTAGTTAACTATTTTTTTTTTTTTAACAGCAGTTTTGGGTTCACAGCAAAATTGAGCAGGGACTACGTAGAGTTTCCATATGTCCCTGTCCCCACACACACAACCTCCCCCACTATCAACATCTCCCACCATAGTGGTACATTTGTTACGCTTGATGAACCTACATTAACACATTATTATCATGTAAAGTTCATAGTTACATTATTTCACTTTTAGTGTTGTCCATTCTATGGATTTTGACAAATGTATAACAACATGAATCCACCACTGTAATAGCATATGAAATAGTCTCAATGCCCTAAAATCCTCTGTGCTCTGCCTCTATTGATTTCTTGCATTAAATTTCATTAATTTGGGCTCTGATTTTTATTATGGTTCTTTTTCTTTTTCCTTTGGATTTAACTTGCTCTTCTTTTTGTAGCTTTCTAAGGTAGAAGTTTGATTGTTGATATTAGATCTTTTCCCTTTTCTAATATACGCATTCAATGCTATAACTTTCTCTCTAAGCATTGCTTTCGCTACTTCCCACAAATTTTGATATTTAATATTTTTATTTTCATTTAGTTCAAAATATTAAAAAATATATTTAAAAAATTTTCCTGGGAACTTTTCTTTGACCCATGTGTAACTTAGAAGTGTGTTGTTCAATCTCCAAGTATTTGGGGATTTTCCAGCTCTTCTTCTGGTATTGATTTCTAGTTTAGTTCTATTGAGGTCTGAGAGCAAATATTCTATTATTTTTATTCTTCTAAATTTGTTATGATGTGTTTTGTAGCCCAGAATGTGGTCTACCTTGATGAATGTTCCATGTGAGCTTGAGAAGAATATGCTGTTTTAAGATGAAGTAGTCTATAGATGTCAATTATATTCAGTTGATTGATGGTGCTGTTGAGTTCAACTATGTCCTCACTGATTTTCTGCCTGCTGGATCTGTCCATTTCTGATAGAGGGACATAAAATTTTCAACTGTGATAGTAAATTCATTATTTGTCCTTGTAGTTCTACTAGCTTTTTCCTCATGTATTTTGATGTTCCATTGTTAGGTGAAAGCACACTAAGGATTATTATCTTCTTGAAGTATTGACCCTTCATTATTATGTACTGTCATTTTTTATTTCTGAAAAATGTCCTTGCTCTTAAGTCTGCTTTGTCTGAAATTAATATAGCCATACTCATTTCCTTTTGATTAGTGTTAGATTGGTATATTTTTCTTCAACCTTTTACTTTAAATCTATATGCGTCTTTATATTTAAAATGGGATTCTTGTAGACAGCATATAGTTGGGTCTTGTTTTTTTGTTTTTTTATTCTGACAATCTCTGTCTTTTAATTGGTATATTTAGACCATTAATGTTTAAGCAGATTCTTGATATAATTGGATTAATATCTACTATATTTGTTTGTTTTCTATTTTTTTACCCTTGTTCTTTGCTCCTATTTTTGTCTTTCACACTTTTTCTGCCTTTTGTGGTTTTGAGCCTTTTATACAATTTCATTTTCTTTCCTTTGTTAGCATATCAATTATATTTCTTTTTTTTACTTTGTTTAAAAGTTGTCCTAGAGTTTGCAATATACATTTACAACTAATCCAAGTCTGCTTTCAAACAACCCTATTTCACTTCATGGATAGTGCTAGCACCTTATAATAACAAAATAGCCCTAATTTCTCCCTTTTGTCCCTTGTATCATGTATATTGCTGTTATTCATTCCACTTATATATGTGTGCATAAGCATATGTACTTATGTAATCAAATCTATTGTTGCTATTATTTTGAACCAACTGTTGCCTGTTAAATTAAGAATGAGAAAAATAATCTTTTATTTTATCTTTGCTTTTTTATTCTCAAGTAGATCTTTCATTCTTCTGTAGATCTGAGTTCTGATCCATATAATTTTTCTTCTCTCTGAAGACCTTTCAACATTTCTTTCAAGATAAGTCTACTGGCAACAAATTCCCTCAACTTTTGTTTGAGAAAGTCTATTTCTTTTTCACTTTTGAAGGATAGTTTGGCAGGACACAGAATTCTAGATCGGTGGGTTTCATCTCTCAACACTTCAAGTATTTCACTCTATTCTCTTCTTGCTTGCATGGTTTCTGAGAAATCAGATAGAATTTTTATTTTTGTTCCTCTATAGGTAAGGTGTATTCTCCTGTTGGCTTCCTTTATAATTTTTATTTATTTTTTTATTTTCTAAAATTTAAATATAGTATTCCTACATGTAATTTCTTGGGCATTTATCCTGTGTGTTCTCTGAGCTTCCTGAATCTGTGGTTTGGTTTCTGACATTAACTTTGAGAAATTTTCAGTTGTAATTGCTTCAAACAGTATTGTTTTGTTTCTTTCTCTCTTTCTTCTCCTTCTGATATTCCCATTATGCATATGTTACACATTTTGTAGTTGTTCTACAGTTTTGGGATATTCTGTTCCTTATTTCCCTCAGACTTTTTGTTTTTCATTTTGCTTTTTAGTTTTAGAAGTTTCTATTGTTATATCTTTAGGCACAGAGATTCTTTTCTCAACTGTGTCCATTAATGGCATTGTTCATTTCTGCTACAATGTTTTTGATTTCTAGCATTTCTTTTTGATTCTTAGAATTTCCATCTCTTTGCTTATATTATCCATCTGTTCTTGCATGTTGTCTACTTTTTCCATTAAAATCCTTAGCATAATAATTATAACTTTAAGAAGTTTCTGGTCTAGTAATTTCAACATTCCTGCCATTGCTGACTCTGGTGCAGATGCTTGTTCGGTGTCTTTAAACTGTGCTTTTTGACTTTTAGCATGCTTTTTTGTTATTGTTGCTGAAAGGCAGACATGGCACACTTTCAACAATAAAATGAACTGTGGTAATGGACCTTTTGTAATGTAATGGTAAGGTGCTGGGGGGGTGGGGAATATATACAATCCTATGATGAGATTTGTCTTTTAATGAGCCTGTGCTTCTGGGCTGTGAACTTCACTAATGCTTCTCAGGATCCCCACCACCTTAGGTGAGAAAGGATGGCTGAAGAGGCTAGAGTGTATATTTCCCGTTCGCCACATGAAAGTCTAGAGCAAGCTTGTCTAACCCATAGCCTATGGGCCACATGGGTCCCAGGGTGGCTTTGAATGAGGCCCAACACAAATTCATAAACTTTTTAAAAACATTATGAGACTTTTTTGAGATTAAAGAAAAATCTCATCAGCTATCATTAGTGTTAGTGTAGTTTATGTGTGGCCCAAGGCAATTCTTTTTCTTCCTTCCAATGTGGCCCAGAGAAGCCAAAAATTAGACACCCCTCATCTAGAGTAAGCTGGAGTTGGGTATTTCCCTTCCTCCAGGTGGGTTAGGCTCTGATAAAACCCCAGCATGTTAGATTTGGGTATAAGAATTTCCTGACAACAAGCATTACTAAGAAGTACAAAATGCTTTGGACTATTTCAAAATGGTTTCTTGGGAAGCTGGGATGGATCAGCAGGTTGAGCACTCGCATTGCAGCCCCGGGGTCCGAGGATAGAGCCCGAGCCCATGCAGACCCATATGTTGAACTGGGGTGTGCATTCTACCCCAGTTCAGTTCTGCCAGGGCAAGCTTCCCATGTGGGACACCCCTGGTTTGGCTCCCACCTGGGGCACGCCTCCCATGCGGGCACACCTCCCATGCAGGAGGCCCTCTGCCCAGTTTCTGCCCTGTGCAGCCCCACACCCACCTGCGGAATGAAACTGTCGAAAATTAATGACATGCAACTATGGAGACTTCTCTGGGCCCTCCCCCTTCTCTCTGTCTCTCTTTCTGTTAAATACAATAAAATAAATCTTATTAAAAGAAAAAAAGACAATATACTTTCTTTTCTTCTTCCTATACTGCACTAGAGAAGTATTCTGCAATATTCACTATGAGAATCTCATAAGGCTCCTGGGGGTATCACAAAAGTGTAAGAGGTCCCTTTGACTGGAGCTCCCTGGAGTTTCTATCTCTCAGACTTGTCTACACTGAGTCTCCAGCGATTCATCAATCACAGTTTAGGCTTTCCTACCTCACTACTGGTTCCCACAGAGGCGCCTGCTCAGTCTGTTGTGATTCTACTTGTATGCATCCATCTGTCTTTCTCTCCAATTTTGAGGGCAGCAGTTTGCCCTGTGTCTTCACTTTGACAGATTTAAGAAGAGTTGTTGGCTTTTCAATTTGCTCAGCTTTGCACTTATTGTAAGGATGGTGTGAAGACTTCTAAGCTCCTTACATGGCAGACCAGAAACCAGAAATCTCAAGTTTAATTTTTACATTTAGCTCTTTAATAAATATGGAATCAAGTTTTTGTACACACTATAATATAAATATCAAGTTTTATATTATTTTTATATGGTTAGCCAAGTAGTACAACACCAATTATTGAATATTCCATTCTTTCCTCTCTTATTTTTCAGTGCTACCTCTATAATATATCAAGATCCTACGTACATTTGAGTGTGTTTCTAAGCTTTCTATTTAATCCATTGTTCGTTCCATGTTCTTTGGTACCAAGGCCACACTGTTTTAATTATTATATTTTTATAATAATAGTTCTAGGTTAATATGCTGGCAATGAATTTACTGAAAGCTATTTTTCCATTTTTAATGGCTTCATTGAGTTATAATTTACATACTATAAAAGTCACCATTGCAAATGTACAATTCAATGATTTTAGTAAATTTATAGAGCTGTACAATCACCACAATTCAGTTTAAGAACATTTCCATCATCCCATAGTTTCTTTGTAGCTTTTTGTAATGAATCTCTACTCCTACCCACCACTACCACAGCCCTAGGCAACAACTGATCTGTTCTCTGTCTCTAGCAATTGGCCTTTTCTAGACATATCATATAAATGGAATCATATAGTACGTAGTCTTTGATCTGTGAAAGACAATTTTTAGGTCAATCCACCTAATGTCCATTTTGCTTTACTTATATGTACTAACATATCACAAATTTTAACAAATAAACTTCTTGATGATATTATATAATATATTTTTGAATATACTAAAATATAACATTCTTCCTGAGATTGATTTCTCAAGTAGATTTTATAGAGAGTATACACATTATAAATTACATTTTTCTTAGCAGCATTTGAATGAATGTTTAATTTGCCAAAAGTTAATTTATGAGAAATATATTCCTGAATATATTTAATGTGAACTTGAATATATTTGGGTATAAATTTGATCTTTTCTCATGTAATTGCTTATAAGAATAACAAAGACTGTTATTATAAAATCATTAATTATATTTATGAAGAATAGATCCTTGATTATATTTATTATGATGAATATATTCTTGCTTAGAATTCTTATAACTGAAATCAAGAATGTTGCTTAAAACACATCTGTGGCTAATTATAAAATTATTGATCATATTTATAAAGAATATATCCTTGATTATATTTATTATGGTGAATATATTGTTGCTTAGAATTCTTATAACTGAAATCAAGAATGTTGCTTAAAATACATTGTGGCTATTTAGTACATATTGCAAATTCTGTGACTTTTTCAGCAAACTGGATTTTGGCACACTGGCCATTCATTGAATTGGCTATTTGACAAATAGACATTTGTGGAATTGGCCAAATTCGTGTGTGTGTGTGTGTGTGTGTGTGTGTGTATACAGAGTGTGCCAAAAAATGTATGTGTATTTTAAGAAAGGAGAAAACAGTATTAAATTTATAATTCTTCATATATATCAATAACAAAAGATGAATACAAGTTACATTCGACTTCTACAATTACAAGAGGTGCTCAACATCCAGACACTTCTGATTATGGCAAACTACCTCTTGAGCAACGTAGACTAGAATGTACACTTGTGCCACTGAGCACACCATTTCAATTTACCGTGTGTCTCAAACTTGTCATAAATGCATGCAATTGTTAGGTGTGTTGGAGGTTCTGTTGCATGCTCATGTCTCCATTTTCACTGTACTTCCACAACATTCTTGAATTTCAAATACCACTTCAAAATGGTCCTGTATTCCTTGAACAACAATCGTACTTCTGCCATTTTCTTTGACTGTCCTGCCTGTTGCATGGTGACTCTAGCATTCATTTGATTAACACCATCTTTTGAGTGAACATCATACTATACCTTGCTACCATAATTCAATTCAACTTCTAGAAGTAATACATAGATAACATCTCTTAAAATGTTATCTATGTATAACCATATATAGGCTCTCTGGAAAGTATCCAGCATGTAACCATTCTCATTACATTAATAATGGCTGGATTTTTTCTGAACAGCCCTCATATATATGTATCACATACACATACACACATCACATCTTCTTTATCCATTCATCCATCACTGACCACCTAGGTTGCTTTCATGTCTTGGCTTATTGTAATTAATGCTGCAATGAACATAGGGGTACACATATCTTTTTTAATTAATGTTTTCATTTTCTTCAGATAAATACCCAGAAGTATAATTGATGAATTATATGGTAGTTCCATTTTTAATTTTTTGAGAACTCTTCATATGGTTTTCCATAGTGGCTGAACCATTTAACATTCCTACCAATAGTATATGAGGGTTCCCTTTTTTCAATATTCTTGCCAACACTTGTTATTTTTTGTCTTTTTGATAACAGCCATTCTGACCAGTGTGAGGTGATATTTAACTGTGGTTTTGATTTGTATTTCCCAGATGATTAGTGATGTTGAGCTGAGTGTCTTTTCACATGCTTTTTGGTCATCTGTATGTATTCTTTGAAAAAATGTCGATTCAAGCCCTCTGCCCATTTCTTAATTGGGTTACTTGTTTTTGATATTGAATTAAGTTCTTTGTATATTTTGGATATAAACCCCTTATTGGATTTATAATTTACAAATATCTACTCCCATTCGGTAGGTTGTCTTTTCATTCTGTTGATGATTTCCTTCATTGTGCTATAGATCCCTCTTAAGGGCCAAAGCTGATCATGGGTAGTTACAGCTCTCGAGGCACTGGATGTTAGTGTATCATTAATGTCTCCTCTACCATGTGTGTCCTTCCCACTCCATGGGTGAACTGGAAAACTGTCACCTCTTGGAGACAGAGACAATGAAGAGGAAAGGAAACTTTTACTTGCCTTTCCTCCAAGTGCAGTGCAAGTTTGGAATAGTTCTGTTTCTTTACTGTTAATAACACAATAACTATTTATATTTATCACCCTTCTCCTACATTACAGATCCCTCTTCCCTTCCCCCCAGGTCATCACAAAAACATTAGAGTAATACTCTTTCTTCAGTTAACCTTTCCTTCCAGGATAGTTTATTTTTGAGTGGAAACATTTGATAAAGCTCAGAGTAATTTTAAATACATGATTTGCCATGGTAACACTTGTCACTTATCATATGCACTTCAGTCCGACCTCCTTGCCATTCTGTTAACCTTCAGAGGCAGAGTTAAAGCAAGCCATTTGCAGTTGCCCTGTGAAAACTCTGCATTTAAATTGCTTTTCCTCCCTTCCCCAAATTTTCCATAACTATAAATAAATTTAATTACCATTCCGAGAAGTGTAAGCAAATCTTCTATTACATTTTTTAATCTTTTATCTCCTTCTTATCCCTCCACCAAATATACCATTTATCAGCCAGGCTCCCTGCTTCTAGTAGCACTCGGCCCCTCTCAGCTCTCCTCCCACTAATAAAACCCTTCTGTCCAGTCGGGTTTCCTGAGAGTTTCAGTCCAACCTAGCACTCCAGGGCCCACCGTGCAGACACAAGCATTTCTGTAAAGGAGATAGTGGGGAACTGGCATCTAGGGCTCCTAAAATGCTGTGGTGGGCCTCCCTTCACTGGCAGAATGTAAGATTGTGTCCTCATCATGCCACAAGTGCAAATTTCCATCTGTCCCCATTTGGGTTCAAATGACATCTTGAAAAGACACACTAATGACAATTTACCTCGAAGGCTTTATTCTTCTCAAAGCACTTTTTTTTTAAGGTTGGGAACCACTGCATTATTATTATTATTATTATTATTATTATTATTATTATTATTATTATTATTATTTTGACAGGAGAGAGAGGCAGAGAGCGGCAGAGAGAAGGGGGAGGGCCCAGAGCAGTCTCCGTAGTTGTACGTCATCAGTTTTTTACATGGTTTTGTTCCACACAGGTGGATGGGGCTGCACAGGGTGGGAACTGGGCCAGGGGCCTCTTGCATGAGAGGCCCAAAGGGCTGGAGGCTGAACCGAGGGCCTCCCACATGGGAAGCTGGGCCCCATGAGAACCAAACTGGGGCCAGCTCCCCAGTTCAGCATATGGGTCTGCACGGACCAGGTGGGACTCTATTCTCGGATCCCAGGGCTGAAAAGTGAGTGCTTAACCCACTGAGCCTTCCTGGCTTGCCCTCAAAGCACTTCTTAATGCATTATTTTATTTGTTCTTTTTTCAACTATGTAATAATGTACTCAACTGTAGTTGATGTAAAATATTATCAACTATATATTTCATTTGTTCTTGACAAAATCATCATAATGTAAGAAGGACAGGTATTTTCCTTACTCCCTTGATGCAGACTGGGAAATTAAGGCCCATTCCTAGGGTGCATGCACGTGTGTACACACACAAACACACACGCACACACACACACAGTCTCTATCTCCGGAGTTGCTTCTTTGACTCACACCCTCTACCTCTTTCAGGTAATCATCTTATTCTTTCCTCCTTCATTCATCGTATCTAAAGCTCCTCTATAGCGACAGCAGTGGGGTTGAGAGCAGGGAATGCGACTCCTTCCCCTGAACTGCTAGGGGCAAAGCCAGTGTGTCTGGATCTGTGTTCTGGTCTCTGGAACTTTCTGTGCCTGCTGGTACCTTCCTCAGTTTACCTCCCAGATCCTCACCACATCTGATCTCCTCAGAGTCCCACATAGCAAATAAGCGTTCAGTCTTATGTTATTCTTTCTCATCCATGTCACCCAGGATCATACACCATCCCTCAAGTACCACCCTCCTTAAGCCAGGATTCTTGGAGGGGCGATCTGACTGTCTGCCTGTCCATCATAATCTTCAGGTCCATAGCATGAGCTTCCATTGAACTTTTAGGGCTTAGAACCCTAGAGTTTGTCCTTCTAGAACAGGAGGAAGCTGAACACGTTGCTCAGATGGGACCAGGAAGATCCAAGCAAGAGAAAGACTAAGAAGGACAGGAGAGGACCCAGAAACTTCATTCTAGGCAGAGCAACAATGGCAGAGCAGGGGACCCACGCCAGACCTTCTATCTGCTAGTGGCCAGAGTGTAGGATAAAGTCATGCGTGGCATTCAGGGAAAGCTGTCAAAACTGCTATCTGCTCATAGCTAATAGTCACAATAAGAGGACAGTAGTAATGATAATAAGAGTCACTGTGTGCCAAGTGCGCTTTTAAGTACTTCATATATAATAAGTTATTTAGTCCTCCAACAACCCCGTGGGGAAGGTAATACTATTGTGCACAGTTTACAGCTGGGAAATTGAAGCCCAGAGAGGTAAGCAAATTTCCTAAGGCCACACAACTAGCAAGAGGTACAGTGAGCATTTAAAGTCAGGGATTTGGACTCTAGAGTCTACGCACTTACCATTACGCTTAAGCATCAGCGAGACCAAAATGAAACCTGGGTCTGATGGGTTTCTAACCTAGGAGGCCTTTAGTTGCAAGTATCAGAAACTCCATCTTGAAATGACTCATCCATACACCATGGATGAACCTTGAAGCCACTATGCTAAGTGAAATAATCTAGTTACAAAAAGACAAATATTATATGATTCCACGTATACGAGGTTCCTACAGTAGTCAAATTCATAGACAGAAAGTAGAATGGTGGTTGCCAGTGTGTAATGGGCACAGAACATCAGTTGGGGAGGATGAATGCTCTGAAGGTGCGTGGTGGTGATGAGCTCTACACAGTGGGAATGTACTTAATGCCATTGTCAACTGTATACTTCAAAAAGATACATTTTATGTATATTCTACTGCATTAAAAAAAAGAAAAACAGGACTTATTGTATAAAGTTGTCACACAGCATACAAAGTGCTGGGGTGGGGCAACTCCAGCATGTGTGAGCAGTGGCTTGGTGACATCACTGAGGATGAGAGCCATTTCTGGGTCACAAGATGGTTGCCACATTTGTACACGTCACACTTAAGCATGACAGATTAGAGACAGAGAAGAGACTGTTTCTTCCTGGGAGGAAAGTTTCCTTAGGAGAGAGGAAATATTTCCCAGAAGGCTCCCAGCACACCTACCCGCAGGTCACGGAGAGGAATGACCTCACCTGCTCATGCCTAAAGGGACCATACATCTATCTTGGACCAATCAGGATTTGCCCTTTGGAGCTGGGGACCAGAGCCAGCTTCCCCTGAAGCAGAGGCCTCACGGAGACGGTGGGAGCTGCAGAAAATCGCCTCTGTGAGAAAGGTTGACGGCGGAATGGGAAGAAGATGCTGGAAAGATATTCAACCGTGTCTGCTATGATTTTGTAAAATAACACCTAAAAAGCTCATTTGTTAGTCATGCTCATGTCACATTCACTAAAATGTCTCATGGATAACTGTTAGATTAAATTGTTTTAAGTTTTTTGGTTTTTTAAATATATTACAACACTATCTCTTCTGTAGCTCATTTGGTATAATCACCTTCTTATAACAGCTTAAAAATATAAAAGTAGCTAGGGTTACCAGTGTAATTTTGATAATACATGACTACACCTCTTTTTCATTGGAGAGAGTTTAGGGCAAGGGAAGAAGGCGGGGCGTGGGGGGGGGGATACATGGAAGAGGGGACTCTAGATTAAAGTATCCGAAAGGAGTGATCACGACCCACCCCACCCCTGCTACAAGCACACACACAGTAGACCATAGTAGGGGAGAGTCTTGGCTACACAACCAGAGACTGGGTTCAAAACCTGGCTGAGACAACGTGTGAACTGCGTGACTTGGGCAAGTGACATAACCTTTTTGATCCTCAATGTCTTTATTGTAAAAAGGGATGAAAGCTGAGCCAGACCGTAAGGCATGGGTCGTAAGGGGTTGTTGCGGAGAGTTGAGAGAGTCCTAGACTCATCTCTCTCCTTCATCACCACATCCTTTCAGCTGCCACATCCTCCAGGCCCCTCTCCAACACTTGGGACATTCCTTCCTTCCTGGCCTTCACTACGTACCTGCATCACCACCCCGAAGCAGTTCTCTAACCAGCTTCAGTTCTTGAATCTCACCCTCTCCAATTTATTCGCTCTGCAACCCTAAGAGAAACTTTTCAGAAACACACATCTGATCCTGCTGTCCCTTTGTTGCTGACAGGATGGAGCCAAACTCTGTGGCGTGGGCCCCAGGCTCTGGGCCTGGGTTGGCCTGGCTTCCTGGCCATGCACCTGCTCCCAACCGCAGCTGCCCCTGCACTTCCTGGCCACACCTTCTGCTCTCGTTTACACCTCTCTTCACCAGAAATGCCGGCCCTCTTGTTTGACAGGCAAAGAATTCTCCTTTTAATTGGTGTTTGGAATCAACTGGGTTCAAATTAGAATCTCAGCTCTACCACTAACCAGCTGAGACATGGAGCAGCAAGTAAGTAGCCTTACCTTCTGAGCCTCAAGTTCACAATGGGTTCAATGCTGCAACAGGCAAGGAAAGTGTCCAGGACAGTGCCCTGCTCCTGGTAATTTCCTCCAAAGGACAGTTATCATCAGCTACCCCCAACTCAAGTATCACTTCCTTTAGGAAACGTTTCTAAGCCCCTGGGCTAGAACAGTTCCTTCTTCATTTCTATGTAGAACCTTTTACAGCATCTGTAACATTTATTGAAATGAATCAGAACACTAATTCATATTCAAGGTTTCCCCCCTATCTTTATCACCATAGACAATCAGCTCCTGGAGGAGAACTAGTTTGTTTGTTGTTGAATTCCCAGTCCCTGGGCAAGAGTGTTTCATAGGGCAAGTGCTTACCTAAATGTGTGTACGTCATGGACCACTTAAGGACCCACTGATGGCTTTTGTGGAGCATTACTCTTGTGCCCAGCCCTATGCCAGGCTCGGGGGAAAATTTCTCCAGAGAAATGCCAGAACCGAGGTAAGATTTGGAGGTGACAGCCCACTAGGTATAACAACTCTGACTTCCATCAGTCTGTGTCCTCTGGGTACCCTAGCTGGGCCCCTGCCATGCCTGGGTGACTCCATTGTCCTCCCTGCCCACTGCCATCCAAGACTGGAGGTGAACTTATTTAAATACACATGCTAACACCCAAATTACTTTTCCTCCTTTTCTCTGGTGAACAGAAAGTAGCATTCCAGGGCCATTGTGTGTTGGAGATATCTCCCGAGTCAATTTGTGGGTCTCATTTTCAGATGATGCAAGTACTTCTGCACATGATGAGGCCTTCAGAAAGGTCCCCGGGAAGGAGGGGCCCGAGGAGCCGGCCGCAGGGTGCAGGGGTCAGAGTGTTGCCTGGGTTCCTGAAAATAGTCTTCATGTCGACAACTTTGTTTTCCCCTGAGCCTGTGCACAAGGCTGGCCTGAAAGTCTGGTGTACCTCCACTCCTCCCCCCAAGCCCACTCCATTTTTATATGGCTCCGAGGTTAATAGCCATGTCGTGTGGGGTCATAGAAGACATCTGTGTCTCAGATAATATGCTTACGGTGATTACCACACATAATTGACTGACCTTCCCTCATTCTCTCTCTGCTGCAGGCTGAGGCTGATAGGATGAAGCAAGCTACAAGAGTTTATTTTTCCATCACACGCCATTGTGCTGCTGAGCAAATATTTTAGCAAGCTCTGAATGGACCACCTTTTCAAGCTCCAGGTTTTCAGAGTTGAAATAGGAAGCCGCAACCAACCTTATATTAGATTTTTAAATCAGCTTTGGGCCACCCTCCTTAGAGCACTGTCGTGGGTCTCCTGGAAAACCAGGTGTGGGCCATGAACATGGCAGGATCTCTCCTTCTCCTTCATCCTTCCTCGTGTTGCCTGGTGGGGATGGGGCATTGTGATAGCCCCTGTTGCAGTGTCTGGGTCTTTAGAGAACAATTAGCCCAGCCCACATAGGTCCTACAGGGCAACTGGAGTCCAGCCTTTTGAAGTCAGCTCATCCCACACTCAGCTCAGCCACCAGCTCCTGCACCCACCCGCCACCACAGGGCCACCTGTGATGTTCTTAACAAAGAATATCCTAAGCTCTCAGCAAATGGATCCCTCCTTCCGCAAATACAACTAAGACTCCTGAATCCAGAAAGAATGGAAAACGAGGAGACTGAAATGAAAAACTTCCCCAAAGCAACTTCAAAATGTTACATTAAGATTTTAAAACTTTTTAATAATGTTTTACTTTAGCTCCATTCCATCTATCTAGCAATTAATCCATCAGTCTTCACACAATACACACCTACAGGAAACACAATTACACAGTCTCTGGGCTGGATTCCACTGTGAATTACTAATGTGTTAAGACTCAGGAATGCCAAGCTCCTTTGACTGTCATCATCTCCTCTTGCCATCCCACCCCTCCCAAACAAGTTCTCCTGTGTCATGGAGGACAAGGTCAGGGCTCAGTGACTCCACTGGGATCTGGACCTAGCCTCAGAGATCCAACCAGGGTCTAACTCTCAATGGCACCCCCTCCCCCAGATCTAAAGTCTCAATGTTTGCTCTCAAACTCACATCAACTCCCCAAACCTCTACAGTGCTGCATCCCAGGAGGATTAACTGGAAAGCAAGTGTCAACAAGAAAGTTTTCTGCCACACTTTATCACATGAGTGCTGCTTCAGAGTCATTCTCATTTGTGCAGTAACTTAAATTGAGTTCTCATTGCCACTTAGAGAAATCCACCTGGTATTATCAATTCAGCAGCATTTCATGAAAGTCATCCATATCTTCTTTTGGCAGGGGAGAGACCAAGGAGAAATGTGGGGTGGGGGAGAGATTGCAAATGCTTAACAGAAAAATTATACATATTCTAAACATATGGGTGATCTTTAGGAAATCTCAGCATCACTTCATAATTATATACTACAAGTTTTAATTAACGAAAGCTCTGCAAATCATAATGCCTTATTAAAATGCAATTAATCCTTTGATTAAAAAACAAAAACCACAAGTATTTACAACAAAAACACAAGTAGAATAATTACAAATATCATGTACCCATTTCTTTTATTTGGGTGTCACTTATGATGTTGCCTGCTCCCTTCATTAATTCAAACACACACATTATCTCTCATCCACAGCAGCGTGAGTGACAGTGGCCACCAAACACACAGCACTATATCCTATTGATTTCGGCAAATCCTGAACAATGCCATTTGCATGCTTGTTTCTGTAATAATAAAGATATGCCATTCAGAATTAAAGCCCGGCCAGGCTAGTGGCAACTAATTGTGTTGTATGTAATGAGTGCAATTTCAATTTGATATCACCCTCAGCTTTTCTTGCCGCACTCGCTAAGTACTTTCAAGTCTTTGTGGGGAAATAATTGATTTTTTTGTGCTGTGGGCACAAGAAAATTATTATGATCTTTTGAATAATGCCAAAGAAAAGACCATGAATGATTTAAATTGGTATATGAAGAAGGCTTCGCTGTGGACTACGGCTTGACTGACATCTGCTAATGCCATATCTAGATTAGCAGTTTTTAAGGGGGCCACGGATAGGAAACTTGTAAAACAGAAAAGGTTACTCCCAAGGCTGGCCGGTGGTGGGTGTTGGTAGTGAGGATTGCTGTTCTATTTTATGTGCTATCCAAGGAGGACCAACAATTTGGGGGTGTGAAGCACGGCAGTTACATAATTGCCTGGCCTTCCCCACAGACACTATGTCTCCACCAATAAATGGCATTTTCGCGATGGGCAGATAGGAGAGGGCAGCAGTGCAGTTGGGTAGACCCACCTGTGGTGGGCAGAGCCCAGTCTCGGGAACATGAAAGTTAGTTAGCATCTTTTTCTGACATTCAACTCCAGGAAGAAATTGGAGTAGGCTGGTAAGGGAACTACTTTATTTGTTCCTTAATCTTCCCATTAGGAACAACGATTCAATCCCACTGTGAGCCTGCCTTGGGTCTAGCAGAAGAGCTAAAGTCCCCTTTTAACCTGCGATGATAACAGGGAAGGAAATCTAAACCCAAGGCCAGCTTCCTTTGTGCCCAGGAAACCTCAGATTTGCAAACCCAACCGGGACAACTGGTTCACCTCCCCTTTCTCCCACCTCCCCAGCCTTCAATGGAGGCTTCAGTCCCCAAGGCGGCTGCCTGGACTTTAACAACAAGGAAATAAGCACCTTAGAAGGATGGATCATCAATTCAAAACACAATTCCACCTTAAAATGCATCCACCTCCCAAATCTCATTCTTCAGAGGAGGGAGTGTTGTTAATTTAGTTGGTCATAACTAAATAGTTTCTAATCTGGAGCAGGAGGCTGCTGGGAATATTGGACAGTTTAAAGGTTAATCACCATCGCCTGGTTACACAAGTGAGGCAGAACTAATTCCTCCAAAGGCAAATGGCTTGCAGTTTTATCAGCAGTGCAGATTAGAAGTGTTAATATACAGAACAGAATGGATGCTTAAGGGCCGGTTTTCCCCTTATCGGCAAACTTTGCAACAGAACTCAGCTCCTGCACAACCTCTGCACTTCTATAATAAGGCCCCTTATTTTGCCTCTCGAGCAGAACTATCAAACAATCCTGTCCAAACCACTGCCACCAAAATCAGGGTATTACAGACCACGGCTAATTGGAAGATCACTATAATGAAGGAAAAGATAAAATACTTTGGCTGTTGGCCTAAAATGTGGATCAACACAACATAGGAAGCTATCTTGCTATGTCACATTCTGAGAGATTTACATAAACAATAAACTCAATCCAACTGCCCCCCCTCCCCTTGCCAAAATACATCTTTGTTTACAGTAAATGCAACCTAAAGCCAAACTAGAGGAGGCGGGAAGGTTGCTTTACATAAGCGATATGATTAGGCTAGCAGTTTTGCGGCTGCGGGAGAGCAGGGACCGTGTATATTTCCTCTCGCAATCAGCAGGGAGAAAATGGTTTTTAATGTTCTCCACGCTTCCTATATCATAGATATTTAAATATTTGGACCACTCAATATGTTAAAACGCTTGTAGCAGCCGCATAAATTGACTTCCATACTTGTGCTAGGGCTGCAGGTGCCCTGCCAGGCGAAGAGGAAGGGGGAAGGTGTGCAAGAGGAGGGTGAAAAGGCTGCCAGAGGTTGGTACCCCAGTGACTCCATGGGGTTTCCTTTGGAGACAGGGCATGGGGTGAGGACAGGGGTGAGAGGCTGGTGCTTTAAGAGAGCATCATTGGAGATAACCAACCTAATCAAGCAGGGACTGAAATGTCTCCTTGATGGGAAACCTCTTACTATAACAAGACCAAACATTCCAAAGACACAAGGACTAGACCTTCTAGGAGAGGGGGAGGGTATGTACTTAAAAGCAGGTCCACCCAGCTCATGTATCCGGGAGTCAGGTTTATTTTTTTCCCCAGGTACACGAGGTAGTCTGGATGAACCCACCTCCCAACACTCTTCAGTGATTTTTCACCTCTGGCTCTTGGCTTTCCTCTAGATCCCCAAACACCTATCTGTCCTGAGCCCTGGGGTAGCTACAAAAAAGGGCGGAGGGGTTCCTACCCACAAGCCTCTGTCATTCTCTTATTCAATCTCTCATTCTTTTATTGTGCAAGCTCCTACAAGAAGGCTTTGGTCTGAGTGGCCCACAGCACCCGGAAGAGTGTTCCCATTAGGTACTTGCTAATTTATACCAAGTGATGCATGCACTCAATGTAGATTTATTGAATACTGAGTGGGTACACGCTGCCCACACGGAACTAGCAAGCTTAAGGGGGAAGGCCAACACTCACACCTAAGAGTTTATTCATTTGGGGGATCAATGGTCACATGAGAAAAGAGGAAATGTGATGTGGATTTGGCTGTCAAAAACCTAGCCAAGGCCAGAACTGCTTTGGGAATTGAGGAGGGTGTCCTATGGGGTCAAAGTGATCAGGAGCTTTGAACTGGACCTGTGTTTAGTCATTTGTTCATTCAACAAACACTTATTCTGCTTCTACTATGTGCTCAGCAATGTTCTGGATACTGGGCATGTAAAGATGAGCAGAGCAAGGCTCCTCCTTGGGTGCTCCCCCACTGACCGATAATGCTCACCTGTCTGCAATGATGCTGCTTCCAGGCCCTGCCTGGAGTTCACTCTTTGCTCCTCAGCTGGATTCCTTCCCCCAAGCACAGCCCCAGGTAGGACCAAGTCTAATCAAAGCAGGTAAACTTGCAGAGTCAGAGAAAGTCCCCACGTGCTATTCGCCCAGGGCAGACTCTTGGAACTGGGCCTCCTCCCTGATTCTATGATTCTTCCAACAGCTATTTATTTTTTGAATAACTATTAGGAGCCAGGTACTGTGTGAGGCTCCGTGGTTACAAAATATTTAATATGTAACAATACTACTTTCCCCCCAAAGAGCTCTCTTCGTTTTCGGGAGGAGTATACATGAACAATGACACCACCAGTGTGGTAAGTGTTCTAAAGTGCAAGAAGATGTTATTGCTTTTTTGATGTGCTTTATGGCAAAAATAAGCTTTGCTCAAGCATGAGTTAGGGTGCTATTGGACATGAGTTCAGTGTTAATGAATTACTAATGTACATTAAACAAGGTATCTTTAAACAAAAAAAACAACAACAATACATTAAACAAGGTTATGTATTGACACGTTAATAAAAATTGTGACCAAAGGCTTGCAAGGCCTCTAATCCCCCTGGAAGCAATGGTTCAGAATCTGCTAATTCAGGGAAGCCAGGATGGCTCAGCGGGTTAAGCGCTCGCTTTGCAGCCCTGGGGACTGAGGATCAAATCCTGGCCCTGGCCTGTGCGGACCCATATGCTGAACTGGGGTGTGTCTCCCATGTGGGAGGCCCTCAGCCCAGTTCCCACCCCACACAGCCCCCGCCCACCTGTGTGGAACAAAACCATGTCGAAAAATGCTGATGTACAACTATGGAGACTGCTCTGGGCCCTCCCCTTCTCTCTGTCTCTCTCTGTCTCTGTCAAAATCAATAAAAAAATAAATCTTAAAAGAAAAAAAGAATCTGCTAATTCAGTGCTCACACTTTACAGAACATAACCACTGTGAATAGCAAGCATTGCCCGTAAGCAGGGTAAGGGATTTGTGGAGTTTGATGGAAGCTCCATTTTGGAGCTGGAGTCCTCCTGGGCTTGCATGAAGTGGTTTGGTGTTAGCTGCCCTTTTTAATGAAGACTCAGACTCTATGGGGCTTTTAGAAACACAAAGACATTCTGGGTTGTTTTTTTTATTTGTCTGTTTGTTTGTTTTTTAAATATGTTCTTTTTCTGTCTTGGCCTGTCTTGATCCTCAGTTCTGGTTTTGGGATCTATTATATTTGGGTGAGTTTCTGACCAGTGTTTCCAGAACTAGAACCTGCTTTGACTCAGCCTATTCTCTTTTCTCCTCGGCCCTTTCTTGTCTCTCAGCCCAGGGACCCAGTTCTCTGCCAATACTCTTTTCAGAGGCCAATGCTCATCTGCCCAGGCTTCCATGGGTAACCTGCCCCTGATTTTGCTGATTCCCTCCACTGGCTCTCTCTCTTAAGTGCCTGTTCCACGCAACGGGGCATGTCAACGGCAGACTCCAGCCCCCTCAAAGTGCCCCATCTGGCCACAATGGCTGGGGTCACGGTCTGAATTGGAGCTCAAAGGTTGCAAGAAACAGCAACTTTATTGAAAGAAAGAGATGATTAGATTACTCAAGGGCCACAAATATATGAACAGATTATTTTTGATAAAGAAACAAAAAATATACAGTGGGGAAAAGAAAGCCTCTTCAGTAAATGGTGCTGGGAAAATTGGAAAACCGCATGCAAAAGGCTGAATGTGAACTGCAATATCTCACCATATATCAAAATTAACTCAAAATGGATTAAAGACCTCCAAATAAGAAAGGAAACAATAAATTGCATAGAAGAAAACATTGGCACTAAACTTATAGACCTGGGATTCAGGGAGGACTTTATGAATCTGACCTCAATGGGAAGGGAAGTAAAAGCACAAATAAACGAATGGGACCTTATCAAGCTAAAAAGCTTCTGTGCTGCAAAGGAAACCATTAACAAAGCAAAGAGGCAACCAACCAACTGGGAGAAAATATTGGCAAACAATGCCTCTGATAAGGGGCTAATATCAAAAATATACAAAAAACTTGTACAACTCAACAAGAAAAAAACAAGCAATCCAATTAAAAAAATGGGCAGATGACCTTAACAGACACTTCTCTCATGAAGACATACATATGGCCTACAGATATATGAAAAAATGCTCCACTTCACTAGCAATTAGGGAGATGCAAATAAAAACCACAATGAGATACCATCTTACACCTGTTAGAATGGCTATCATCAACAAGACAAGGGATAACAAGTGCTGGAGAGGCTGTGGACAAAAAGGAACCCTCATACACTGCTGGTGGGAATGTAAA
>PVKE010002097.1:0-87883 GCA_004027555.1 Craseonycteris thonglongyai
CCCTGCAACTTCCATTTGCCTTTCATTGACCACTCACAGATGAAAAGGCAGGGTTTACATGGCAGATTGCTGGGCTCCACAGGTTCTGTTAGTAAAGTAAAAGGGAAGGACAGGTATCAAGGGGGCAAAAAGCAGTCTGTTCAGTGCATTACTTCTAGCATGTTCTGGGATTATTACAGGCTACTTGGTGGTGACCAGGGGCCACCGGTCTCTGCAGATCTTTGTGTCCTTTTCTGGCCTCTCTTTTGTGTTTGTTTATGATTCTTACAACATCCTCCCAGGGCTGGCCCAGGCCCAGAACTGCCTGTTGGGGAGTATCAGACAACCCTGGGAAGCTTGCCCTTATGGAAAGGGTGTGTTTGTCCTGTAAAACAGAGGGCATTTGGGAATGCTGCTCCAGGGACTCCAGTGTGTGTCCACTGTCCTGGCATGTGTGCCCTTCTGGGTGTGGAGGTGACAGGGAGCAGCAGAAGGTGGGGCAGTTGTGATTTTTCCTCCTTTCCTCCCCTCCTTTCTTATTTTTTAAAATTAGACACAGTGAGTGGAGTGAATCCCACCTTGGTTCATGGCTCACTGTTAACTATCAGGACAGGGGTATACCACAGCTTGTAGGCCAGATCTGGCCCACTACCTGTTTTTATATGGCCTGCAAGCTGAGAAAAAGGCTCTTATATTTTAAAATGTAAAATGTGAAGAAGACTGTTAGCCCTTAGGCAGTAGTTGCTGGATTTTTGCTTTTTGGTCTTCAAAGAACCCTACAATATTTACCATCTTGCCCTTTACAGAAAAAGCCTTCTGACCTCTTGATCTCCAATTTTGTGTTTCCCCTTCTCTTTTCTGCCATAGATACCATCTTTGGTGTATGTCCAGTAGATATATTTGTATCTTTGAAAAATAGCTATGTGTTTATTCTTTTAGTTCTTCAGTTGTTACTCATTATATATTTTGAAGTTGTCTTTAGGTGCATACACTTTTTGAATTGTTACATCTTCCTGGTAAATTGACCCTTTTATCATCATGAAATATTCTTTTTTATCTCTAGTAATGTTTTTTGCCTCAAAGTCTCTTGTCTGATATTATTAGACCAGTTTGCTTTTGGTTAGTGATTCCATAATTTATCTTTTTCCATCCTATTTAAAATTTTCTGTAGCTTTATGTTTAAATGTTTCTTATAAGTAGCAAATGGTATGTATTATTTAAACCCATGGTGATTTTTTTATTATTGAAGTATATACACAGAAAAGTGCATATATATTTATAGAAAAGTGTTAGTTTGGAAAATGCCTGGCCATTTTCTTTAAAACGACTTCTGTGCTCTTCTCTCCTTCTGTATCTTACTTCTTTCACCATGTCCCATATGTCTTTTATACTTTTTCCCCCTTTATTTTCTCTCCATGCTTCAGCCTAGATGTTTTCTACCGACAACTTTCCTATTCATCAGACCCCTCTTCTGTTGTGCACAACAGGTTCTAACTTCAAAATTGTGTATTTTAGTTCTAGAATTTCAATTTGATTTTTTTTTTGTGGTAAAAAAACACATATCGTTAAGTCTACCATCTTAACCATTTTTATAGTATCCAATTCAGTGGTGATAAGTATATTTGCATTATTATACAACAGATCTCTAGAACTGTTTTATCTTGTAAAACTGAAACTGTACCCACTAAACACTAAATTCCCTCTTATGTCTTCCCCTCACTTTTGACAACCACACCACCTTTTTCTGTTTCTATGAGTTTGACTACTTTTGATCCTTTGTATGAGTAGAATTACAGTTTGTCCTTTTGTAATTGGCTTACTTTGCTTAGCAAAATTTCCTCAAGTTTCATCCATGTATAATAGCAATGTGACAGAATTTTCTTCTTTTTTAAAGACTGTATAATATTCTATTATATGTACCTACCACATTGTTTCAAACCATTCATCTATCAGTGGACATTTGGATTGTTTGTACTCTTAACTATCGTGAATAATGCTTGACGAGCACGGGTGTGCATACCTCTCTGAGATCCTGCTTTGAATTCTTTTTGCTGTATACTCAAAAGTGGGATTGCTGGAACACATGGTAATTCTATTTTTAATTTTTTTGAGGAACCACCATACTGTTTTCCACAGTGACTGTACCATTTTATTTTACTACCAGCCGTGTACAAGGGTTCCAATTTCTTTATATTCTTAACAACACTTACTTTTCATTCTTTGGTGGAAGCCATCCTAATGGGTATAAGGTAGTACCTCAATATAGTTTTTGTTTGCATTTCTATTAATCAGTGATGTTGAGTACCTTTTTCATATGCTTTTTGACTACTTATATATCTTTGCAGAATTGTCTATTCAAATCCTTCACCTATTTTTTAATTTTTGTTTCTTTTTGTTAAGTTCTAGAAGTTTCTTATAAATTCTAGATATTAACCCCCATCAGATATATATGATTTGCAGATGTTTTCTCCCATTCCCTAGATTGGTTTTGTTTGTTTTTTTTTCACTCTGTTGATTGTTTATTTGGACACACATAAGTTTTTTAATTTAGTGTAGTCCCATTTGTCTATTTTACTTTGGTTTTTTGTGCCACACCAATGTCATGAAGCTTTTCCTTTATGTTTTCTTCTAGGAGTTTTATAGTTTCAGGTTTTATGTTTAGGTTTTTAATTTATTTGTAGTTAATTTTTGTATGTAGTGTGAGATAAGGGTTAGACTTTATTCTTTTGCACGTAGATATCAGTTTTGCAAGCACCATTTGTTAAAGAGTCTTCATTTCCCCATTGGTGTAGTTTTAGCACCTTTATCAAAAATCACTTTGCATGTATATTTAGGGGTTTACTTTGGGGCTCTTTATTCTCTTCTATTGGTCTATATGTATATATACATACACACACATACATACATATCTTTATGCCAGCACCACACTGTCTTGATTACTGTTGCTTTGTGCAGTTGTCCCTTAAAACATCACAGGTTTGAACTGCTTGGGTCCAATTATATGTGGGATGTTTTCAGTAAACATACAGTTGGCCCTCTACATACCCAGGTTGCATATTGGTGGATTCATCCAATCGTGAATTGAAGACAGTATTTTCTATCTTCTGTTGGGAATGTTCTGTGTCATTTTATGTATGACACTTGAGCATATGTGGATTTTGGTATTTGTGCGGGGTCCTGGAACCCATCTTTCATGGATACTGAGGGATAACTATAGTGAAGTTTGGGGGGAATTAGAGTTATACACCAGTTTTTAACTGTGCATCCCTGACCCCCATGTTGTTCAAGGGTCAGCTGTGGTATGTTTTGAAATTAGGAAGTTTGAGACCTCTAACTTTGTTCTTTTGAATATTGTTTTGGCTATTAAGAGTCCCTTGAGATTTCACATGAATTTTAGGATGTTTATTAAATTTCTGCAAAAAATATTATTGGGATTTTTTTAGGTATTGCATTGAATCTATAGATTGATTTAGGTAGTATGGACAGTTTAACAATAGTGACTCTTCCAAACCATCAGCACAGAATGTCTTTTCATTTATTTGAGATTTTTTTTGTTTTCTTTTTGCAACATTTTATAGTTTTCAGTACATAAGTCTTTCATGTGTTTGGTTAGGTTTATTCTCTTACTCTTTTTGATGCTATAATGAATGGGATTTTTCTTAATTTTGTTTTCAGATTGGTCATTGTTAGTGTATAGAAATGCAACTGAGTTTTGCGTGTTGATTTTGTATTCTGAAACCTTGTTGAAATTATTAGTTGAAACAGTTTTTAGTGCATTCTTTAGGGTTTTCTATGTAAAAGAGCATGTTATCTGTGAACAACAGATCATTTTACTTCTTGTTTTCCAGTTTTGGGATGTCCTTTATTAATTTCTGTTAAGTATGTTGTTATATCCCCTTTCATTTTTAATTTTACTTAAGTCTCCTCTCCTTTTTCTTCATTACTCTGGCTAAGAGTTGTCAAATTTTGTTGATCTTTTCAAAAAGTTGACTCTTGGTTTCATTTATTTGTTTTTCTAATTTTTTTTTATTCTCTTATTTCATTTGTCTCTACTGTTTCTTATTTCTTTCCCTCTGCTGATTTGGAGTTTAGTATGTTCTTTTCCTGATTCCTTAAAGGGTATAAAGTTAGGTTGTTTCTTCTTTTTCAATGTCAGCATTTACTGATATAAACTTTTCTCTTAGTACTGTTTTTGCCATATCCCCTAAGTTTTGGTGTGCTGTGTTGTTTTCGTTTGTTTCCAGATATTTTCTAAATTGCCTTGTGACTTTTTTCTTTGACACAGTGGTTATTTAATTTGCACATATTTTTGAATTGTTCTATTTTCCTTCTGCTGTTGATTTCTAATTTTATTCTATTATGGTCAGAGAAGATACTTTATATGATTTCAGCCTTCTTAAATTTGTTGAGACTTGTTTTGTGGCCTAACATGTGGTCTGTCTTGGAGAATGTTCTATATGCACTTGAGAAGAATGTATATTCTGTTTTTGGGTGAAGTGTTTTGTATATGCCTGTTAGGTTCGTTTGGTCTACAGTGTTGTTCAGGAGCTCTGTTTTCTTACTGAACTTCTGTCTGGTTCTATTCATAATTGAGAATTTGGTATGGAAGTCCCTTCTAATTATATTGCTGTTTATTTTTTTCTTTGCTTCTGTGTCCAAAGATGAGGCAAAGGTAAAATGGCAACCGTAATGGAAAGGTATCTTTAGACCAAAGGATGATGCAGTCAACACCATAGACTATAACAAAATTTATTCTAGGATAATTTACTTACAGGGATAGGGTTAGAGTAGACAAATGACCCAGCATTCTGTGCAGATTATTCTCCACTAATAGACTCCTGTTATAGTACCTTTTTAGAGTATAACTCAGGGTAGTAATGATCAATAATGCAGGGGACTAAGAATGTAATATGTGCCAGGGCTCATACCTCCTGGTGGTCTTGATGAATGATTGTTTATAATCCTTACTATCACTAGTTTGATATTTATCTCACTTGTCATGCCATTCCTAACAATATTATTATGGCTGCATTGTGTAAGTTTCAGGGACACAGATGATCATCAACTAGAAAACTTTGGTATGCTTGCTAAGGATGGCAAGGTTGGTTAAAGGATACATCTGGGATACAAATATGGATTTGATTTTGTTCCCAGCCACATCTGTACAGTTCTGTCAATGCTTGCTTCACATATTTGGGAGTGCTTATGTTAAGTGCATATGTATTTAAAATTGTATCTTTCTGGAGAATTGACCCTTTTATCGTTTAATATAGTGAATATCCTTCTTACCAAGAAGTTTTTGTTTTAAAGTCTATTTTTGTCTGATAATTATGGTCATTGCTGCTCTCTTAGGTTGAAATTTGAAATTTGAAGCAAATATCTTTTTTCTATCCTTTTACATTTAGCTTATGTGTGTCCTTAGATCTATAGTGAATCTTTTGTAGACAGCATATAGTTGGGTCTTCTTTTTATTTTAAGATTTTTATTGTTTGAGAGAAAGAGAGAGAGAGAGAGAGAGAAGGTGAAGGGCCTAGAGCAGTCTCCATAGTTGTATATCACTAGTTGCGACATGGTTTCATTCCACATGGATGTCGGGCCATGCGGGGTGGGAACTGAACTGGGGGCCTCTTGCATGGGAGGTAAGAACCTTTACCACTGAGCCATCCCAGCGGTAACCAGTTTTGCCACCATTTGTTATACAGTTTTGCATGGACCACGCCTGGGGTTTGATGCATGGACCTCGAGGTTACAAGGCAAGTGCTCAACTTCCTGGGCTATCCTGACATCCCTTGGGTCTTATTTAACCTGTTCATCCAGTCTGTGTCTTTTAATTGGAGCATTTAATCCATTTACATTTTAATTACTGATATGGAAGGAGTTACTTTTGCCATTTTGTTTTCTGTAAGTCTTGTAGCTTTTTTGTCTTCTTTTCTTCTTTACTACCTTTCTTTTGTTTCATTAATGTTTTGTAGTGATATGTTTTTGTTCTCATTTCCCTTTGTGTACATTTTATAATTATTTTCTTTATTTTTATCATTGCAGTTGTGTAAAACACCATAAAGTTATAACCACTCATTTTAAATTAATAACCTAATTTCAGTCTTATATGAAAACTCTGCTTTACACCTTTGCCCCTTCTCTTTGTTATTAATGACACTAATTACCTCTTTTTAATGTATTCATCAACATAGATTTAGGTTTACTTTATGCTTTTAGTTTTTAATACCTGTACCACATTTTATTTTTAAAGATTCATTTTTATTGTTTTCTGACAGAGAGACAGACAGACAGAGAGAAGGGGGAGGGCCCAGAGCAGTCTCCACAGTTGACAGCACCAGCCTTCCACATAGTTTCACTCCACAGGTGGGCTCAGGGCTGCGAAGGGCAGGAACTGGGCCAGGAGCCCCCGCATAGATGCCAGCAAGAACTGAACTGGGGGCACACCCCATTCAGCATATGGGTTCACATGGGCTGGAGCCAGGATTTGATCCTCGAGCTCCAAGGCTGCAAAGTGAGTGTTCAACCCTCTGAGTCATTCCAGCTTCCCCAGATTTTTAAAAACAATTAATTTACTCTTTTTGACAGACAGAGACAGATGGGGGAGGGCCCAGAGCAGTCTCCATAGTTGTATGTCATCAGTTTTCAACATGGTTTTGTTCCACACAGGTGAGCAGGGGCTGCGCAGGGCAGGAACTGGGTTGGGGGTCTCACACATGGGAGGCACAGCTCCTTGAGCCAGGGGCCAAACTGGGGGGCGAGAGCCAAATTGGGGACCTCCCCACATGGGAAGCAAACCCCAGTTCAGCATATGGGTCAGCACGGGCTGGGATTCGATCCTTGGTCCCCAGGGCTGCAAAGTGAGCACTTAACTCACTGAGCCATCCTGGCTTCCCCTATACCAGATTTAAAAGTGATTTATACATCTATGTCACATTACTTCCAGATTTTCTCTTTGTCAGTATATCTACTGTTATGGGGGTATTCTATATTTTCTCTGGGCTTCTGATTCTAGTTAGATTCAGTGGCTGGTAAGGTGCTCTCTGGCCCCGTGATTCTGTAATTATGAGGACTTCAGAGGAGGCAGGTTATTAAGGGAGGAATGGGAACCTTCCACATTGGTTACCTGCAGTGTGGAATGTTAACAAGTATTAAATTGATCCTTGTTCATGTAAGTTGAGAAAATAGTGACTTAATGCTTATAAACAGGGAAATGGCTGTGATATATCTGAGTGCAGGATGTTCAAAAGGAATAAAGGAGATCAATATGAATCAACTTGGATGCATTCTAGAAACAGCACTGAGTGAGAAAGGGTGATGCAGTATCTTTATAGGTTGGAAGGATATAATTCTAGCTCATAATAGTGGTTACCTCTGAGCAAGTGGTAGAGACCAGCACTGGAGAAGCAGTGCCAGAGAGGGTATATGGCTCTGTGTAGTGTTCTGAATTTTCAAAGCCAGATGTGTTAATTCCTCTTGCAGGAAATTCTTTGCCCTGGGCCACCTCAGAACATTTCGTCGGAAATACACGGGCATTCCTGAACAGTGAATGTGGCCACCACACTCTCCCCTGCTTTATCAGCAACACATCAGGTCACCAGGTTTAGAAATGCTATACAGAAAGGTATCTGGGTGTATGTGAATATTCATCAGTCTTAAAAAATAGATGCGCAGGTATAGTGAGGTCAGAGTAGAGACTGTGCTCACTTCCCCCCCAGTTCTGTCCACATGCTCAGTCTTTAGGGAGCTGAGGCTGCACCTAGCTCTGTTCTGTGTTTACCGAAAGCTTCACTTTCTGGCTTCTCTTTCCTCGGCTCCTTCTCACACCTTGCTGTGCAGTTGTGTCCAGATGTACCTCTTCGGTGCCGAGCCCCTCATTGGCCCTTCCTCACAAACCCACTTGAGTCTTCCTCTCACCTCAGCTCTGGCCTAGCCCATCACCATGGCCCACGAACCTGCCCAGCCCTGTCCGGAGTGCATCTCCCATCCCACCTCCCTCCTGGGCCCTACTGCTGATCTCTTCATCCTCTGATCCAACATGTAGTATTTGTTCAACCTTGGTCCTTCTGTGGGATTGCTTGTTTTGCTGCTTGGGAGTTGTTGGGCAACTCTTGTATGGTTGTCTTGCTTGTAGTGTGGCACTGTCTTAGGACACTGGTTAGTGTGTGGGCTTTGTAATGGCAAGGATTGCTTTATACTCTTTTTAAGTGTTTCTGAGATGCCAGCAAAATGACTGACAGATATCAGGAAGGTGCCAAGAAGACACTTGTGCTGGATTTTAGAGGCTGTTTCTACCTGGACTTTATTATTATTTTGGTTGGAAGGGAGATTTACTGCATGCACCAACTAGGATATTGGTTTAACTGCTGTAAGTGAGACCAAATAGCAATGACTGAAGTGTGATGGGAAGCTTATTTCTCTGCCGTCTACAAGTCTGAGCTGGTGGGTGGTCCCAGAGAGGCAACTCTGTTCTGGGGATCATCTAGTGACCCAGGTCCTTTTTGTCTTGTTCTCTGCCATTTCCTGAGGTTTATCCTCATCTGTGGGGTCAGAGCTGGCTCACAGCGCCTGGTCTTGTCCATTTCAGCCATGGGGAAGGGAACGAGGAAGTGGGAGCTTCACCTCTGCTCACTGTACCGCACGGGTCTGGGTCACATGGCCACCTACCACAAGGGAGGCTGTCCCTGCCAAACCTCTGCAGTTGCCTTTCTAGCAAGCAGAGAATGGATTGGAGATGGGGAAGGTGGGCATAAGACACATTAAGAGGAATTTGAGCAGAAGGAAGTGCTGAAATGACTTGGGTGTTCACGGAGTGGGGACACTTGTGCTGGACTCCAGGAGTGACTGACTGTGCCCTTGTGTGCCCAGGAAGTGTGACTCTCAGTGCTGGGACTTGGCAAGAGCCAGGCAAACTGGAGTGAGCTGGTCACTCTACCTCGCTCTGGATTTGTGGAGTGAAGGGGGTGGGCCCGCCTGGAGTGAGCAAGGCCAGGGACCAGTGCATCCCTAGCCATCTCCTTCCTCCACTCCATTCAGTCCAGTGACACTGCCCATCTCTCTCCTTCAGATTTGGTGAGCCTTGCCTATCAGCGGGTCCAGAAAATAGACTGCGCTGCCCTGAGGCCCGTCCTGATTCTGGGGCCATTACTGGATGTGGTGAAGGAAATGCTGGTGAACGAGGCGCCTGACAAGTTCTGCAGATGTCCCCTTGGTAAGGGGCCTTCTCCATGTCTGCCCCTGTGTCCACGGCCACTGTCTCTTGGGTGGGAACCCTTGGTGTTTCAGAGCCCTCCTACCTCAGGTCAGATCAGCATCTGGCTTCTAGTTCTTTCTCTGTAAGACAGGACAGCAGGACTGGGTTCCTAACAGCCCTTCTGCACAGTGCCCTTTCCCAGAACCTGCCACGATGGTTCACAGGGCAGGGCGTCCTCATTTTTGTGTCTGTGCTTTGCAGAGGTGATGAAGGCCTCTCAGCAGGCCATCGAGCGAGGTGTCAAAGACTGCCTGTTTGTCGACTACAAGCGGAGGAGTGGCCATTTTGATGTGACCACAGTGGCTTCCATAAAGGAGATCACAGAAAAGGTAAGCGTTACTTCAAACTGAAGGTTAGGTGCCTGTTTAAGCATTGGCCTTGAGTCCCCTGTGCCTCTGGGCCTCTGTCCTGTGCATCTTTCAGAATTTCAGTGGAGCCCCCTGTGCCCTTTAGTATGAGGGAACCTGCTTGGGGTATACGCCCATTGCTCTGCGTGCTTGCACTAAGGAAGAAGCTAGTTCCAGGCAGGTCTATAGGAGCCATCCTGTGTCTGGGTCTCCTCTCCCTCTCTGAGGAGGTCTGACAAGAGCTTTGAAATCTAGGAGGGCCTCTTACTGGGGACTCTACAGCAGAGGCCCAGATGCACCAGCTGAGCTCACATGCAGACCTTTACGTGTTCCATATTCTGGGGACAGGGCATGCAGCTGCCTTCAGGACCCTGAAACTGGGGGGGGCTAAGAGCCATGGCTGTGTGTCCTTTGGCTCTTGACTGTACGGGGTCCATTTGCCAGGTAGCATAAAGAAAAGTGGGGGCATCTGTAAGGTATGTTGGAAAGGCAGTCCTCGAGGATGTGGACATGCCTCAGACTCCATCCTTTTTAGTCTGTCAGCTCACCTCTTTGGGCTGTGGTTTCCTCCTGTTAAATGAAGGGGTTGGCCTCAGGTTGTAAGTGTAAATGGCCCAGTTCCAGTGGACAAGCTTCAGTCAGGGGTGCCTCGGGAAGTTAGAAAGCCTGTCAGTGGTTGGACCCCCTCACTGGAGGTTTTAAAGATGGGGGAGAACCATAGGCACAGTGCCTGCGGCCTTCCTTTGGCTCCCACCCTGCCTGGAGGCTCAGGGGACCCCGGTACACATTTCAGTCATAGCTATGCTAAGATAGACATGCCCCTTCCGTGGTGCAGGCCCTGCTGAGTCTTGACTTCATTTGCTCCATCTGACAGGTGTCAGGTTGGAGGGCAGGCTGAAGCAGTGCTTTAAGAAGTCCCCTATATCTGGGCAGAGGCAGGAAAGGAAGTTTATAACTGGCCTTTCAGAACCCACTAGGCCCTGGCTCCCATCCTCGACCCCTTCATAGCAGGCAGCTTGTGGAGAGAGATTTCTGGGGTAAGCTTTCCCCCTGGTTTAGCATGTGTGGTCTTCATGAAAGACGGTCTTGCTTCCTTGTTCATGGGTAGGGCCTTATGGAGTAAGGTAGAGCAGTGTGAAGTGAGATGGGGACCCACTGGTGGCAGGGAAAGGTAGGAGGTGTCCCCAGAAGGGCTCCGACACTTTCAAGACCCAGCTCCCTGAGAGGTTGGGCCTGCCTCTGGCACTCCCTCTCCGTCCCTCAGAACCGGCACTGTCTCCTGGATGTCGCCCCTCATGCCATCGAGCGGCTGCACCACATGCACATCTACCCCATTGTCATCTTCATCCACTACAAGAGCGCTAAGCACATCAAGTAGGTGACAGGCTCTTCGGGGCCTCCAGGGGCTTTGGTGGAGTGGTGGGCGTGGGAGGAAGAACGACAGCCCTGTTGGCCTTGAAAGAGGCAGCACATAGGAAACAACCTTCTGCCTCCAGCCCGTCTCATGCTCAGTCCAGCCCAGCTAACTCAGCATAGCCCATCCCTCCCCACCGTCCCTCCACTGGTGGGGTGTTGCCACAGTTCCTGCAGAATGCCCAGCTTTGTCTGCAGAGCGCCCGCCCTGCTCTCCATCCCCCATGCCCCTTCTGCCTCTGTTTAGTGCTCACAGGGACACAGGGACGAGGTGGCTCAGGCCAGTTCCAGCTCTGCCAGGAACAGGCTTGGGACTTGGATGAGCTTTAGTTTCCATACTGGTTGGACTGACAGCTCATCAAGGTCCCCCTCTATTGTACATTTCTGTGCTCCAGGCCTCTGGTTCCTGTCCTCAGGGCCCCTGGAGTGTTTGCTGGCTGTGTGCACTGTGGTGCCCACAGCTTCCCTCTGGGCCTGCAGACGATTGCTGTGCTTTATGAGGAGGGCATATGGGGTCTCTGGGGCAGTGGAGATCCCTGCTACTCTGAGCAGAGGAAACAAAGGGGGAGGCCTGGGGAGGCAGGAGGCTCAGCCTGGGTTCCTGCGTGTCCTAACAGGGAGCAGAGAGATCCCATCTACCTGAAGGACAAGGTAACTCAGAGACATTCCAAAGAGCAGTTCGAGACAGCTCAGAAGATTGAACAGGAGTACAGCAGGTACTTCACAGGTAGGTGTGTGTCTGGCCCGGTCAGGAGCATCAGGCAGTGGGGATAGAAATAGGTGTCCCAAAGATGTTGTGGTTAGGAGTGGTGAGAGCCCATGCTGCCTGCATGCCCGGTGCATGCTGTCGTAAGCGCTCATCACAGGTGTCCCAATTGCAGGCACAGGGCAGTATCAGAAACTTTACAGGAGGGAAGGTCGCGTTCACTCATTTGGTCTCAGGTCATGGTCTGGCCTTGTCCACCAGGTTTTTCCATGTGCCACTAGTGGCAGGTCTCTCGCAGCACAGGTGCCAAGTAGTAGCATCAGTGTCTCCAGGTGGGCAGCATGGTGGTGGTGGCTGCGACCATCTGTCCCCAGCACCCTCCAGGGCAGGTCAGTTTTACCTTGAGGTTTGGTGCAGAAAAGCTGCCACCTCCTTATCATCTCTGGTCTTTGAAATAAAACAAACCAAAAGAAACATGGCTTCAATTACTGGCTGTCATTTGACTCTGTGGCTTTCAACTTCTCCCATAAAATCAGTCATTTGAAAGTGGGGTTAATAGTATTTGGTCACAGAGAGGCAAGGGCAGTGATTTTAATTAGCTTGTAGAAGCTGTTGTGATCTGGTTTGGTGCTTCTCATACAACAGTTGGTCTCCAAACCAATCTTGGTGCTTCTGTGTATATGTATGTGTTTTAAACTCCAGTCCATCACAGACCAACATTTTAGTTAAATTAAGTTTCTAGAGAAATGAAAATTTAAAACTCCAAAACTTACAAGATACAAGCTTTGACTTTATTAGATTTAGCAGACTTAAAATTACTCTGACACATTGCCATAGCATTCCTAAACACTCCCCGTCAATTTCTACATGTATCTTGAGGCAAGCAGCCCAGACACGCTTTTTCTGCCGGCACTGTTCCTGGGGCACAGTGAGCACCTGCTCTTGTGTCTGCAGGACCTGTGATGTTGAAAACCTGCAGAGCAGGCGGGGCCATAACTGGAAACGTGTCATGGTTTTTGCTGGGAATCCTCTCTGGGCTGTGGGGTACCTGGCCATTACATCCACCCTGTTTCCTACAGAACTCTGCTGCTGATTGGACCATAACAACATGCCCATAAACAGCTTTTCGATGTGCTGGACTCCCCATTGCAAGGGCAACTTGCCTGGGGTGCAAGTGGTTAAATCCTGGTCACCTTGTTACATGAGCTGGGGAAACTTGGCAAGATTTGATACCAACTTTCATTTGAGCTCATACTTTCAGCATCGCACTAAGCAGTTTCCCAGAGAGACAGATAAAAAGCCAAAGTGATTTGCATTCAGCTCTTAATTTTTTTCTTCTCCAATTTCTTGCTGATGGAATAGAGTGGGGCAGTAGCTCAAAACAGGCAGAAAAACAGAGTAAAGGGCATATTTATTTGCCTCAAACCTGGGGTCTTACTCTGAGCTCATTGACGTGTGTGTTTGGGGCTCTTTTGCAGGGGTTGTCCAGGGAGGAACCCTGTCGAGCATTTGCACTCAGATCTTGGCACTGGTCAATCAAGAGCAAAATAAAGTCCTGTGGATTCCAGCCTGCCCACTGTACAAGAATGCTGTGCTCTGAAATGATGGCAGCTTGTCTGCCAGTGTTGATACCTGGCTCAGTTCTTAGTGACTGAAAATAGAAGTGTCTGTATATAAACATGACGGGAAGGATCCATGAACGAGGACCCTGGAAACATCTCCTTTGACAAGACAGAGGGCTGCAGATGAATGGGATGTGAGCCCAGCCCAGCAAACTGCCTTCCTCTCACACATGTGCTTTAAGACAAAAGACACAAAAGACTTTGATAGAGGGGTTCAACACCAACCTTTCTTTAGCCAGCTGATCAGAGCTGCTGCAAGGAAAACCTTTCAGATCACAAGTTTACAAGCCTTTTCTAAGTGTTTGGTTGTTTACGTTTACTTGAACAGCCCCAGGGCTGTTGGTGCCCAGCCTCTGCCCCTCTGTCCATGTCCCTGTGTCGCTTTGGTGTTGCTTTTTTCCTTTTTTTTGGTAAAACAATTCTGGAACCTCATTGGGGCTGCTCTACTTTAGAAGGTTCTTGGTGGTGGGACCAGAGCTCTGACAAACTTCCTGTTCCTCGATGGCACCTCACCTGCAACTGCAGACACTCGGACATCTGTGGTGGCAGAACCAGTGCCTTTGCAGAGCAGACTTGCCAGGGGCAGTGTTTGCCTGTCCTGAACCAGGGAAGGCAACTGCGGCAGTCCTACAAGCGCGTCTTAGTCTTCCCTCCTGCCTTCCACGGCCTCTCATTTCCTTTCCATCTGTTCATCACTTCAGCATTCTGTCTGCTCTGTCGGAGCCTCATGGGTTCATGACGACACTGCTGATTCCAGGCAGCGTGTGAGCTAGGGCTGCTGCATGCCGTTGAGTCCTCTTTAGGTTCTGTAAATAGTGGTGGCCTTTGTCAGTCAAGGTTTGCAGGGTAGTTCTTACACTCTGTAGAGTGGGGCAGGCACATCAGCTCTTTTGGATATGAAAACCTTCGTGTTTCAAACTTTGAGAGTCTTTGGGAAGCATGATGATTATTAGTGTTGTTTGTCACTGTCAGGAATCAAAGAAGACTGGGATCTTTTAGTTTTGGCTGCAGCACTCATGGCATGAACAGTACTCCCATGAGGATGTCTTCGAGGCTTTTGCAATTTTTTTAATACTTTTTTTTTTTCCCCCCGCTTCTGATGCTGAATGTATCTGGCTCAAGATTTGATGTTTCCTCCCTAAACTGTTCGTCCTGTTAATAGTAGGTACTGTACTGGGCTCTGTACTGGGGTAGGACCTATATTTTAATACTGTTCCTAACATTTCATTTTACTAGTGGGAAATCTTTGATTTCATTTTATTCTTTGTAATTCTAGACACTAGATTGTAGTTTAGCCATACTGACTTTTTAAAAAGGGATATATTTTCTTGCACTGTTGTTCAAAGAGAGACATGTTTCAGTCCTCAATGCTGCCCTTTGTTTTACAGGTACAAGTTTTCTAGCTCAGACAAGACAAACTGTGGCTGCGCGAGGTCTTGCTCGCATGCCCCCTGGGCTATTTCTCTGTGTTGCGGACAGGGTGGGCCTGGGATGGTAGAGCATGCACAGGTACTGCTCTGACAGATGGGGAGTTTCTGTACTAAAACCTTACTTTGTATCGGAAGTTAAACAGACTTTAGTACAATAAATAAAGGTCAATTTCTGTAGCTTGTGTGGTGAAGATGCCTGTATTTTATTTATTTTCCGTCTTCCTGCTCCCTTGCCTTTCCTGTATTGCTAAATTTGAGACGCCTTTTCTCTCCCACAGTATGCAGCTGGAGCTCGTTCACGTGTGTGGCTTCTCCTGCAGCCGTGATAGTCAGGGGCCCCTTTGACCTCTGACATCCTCCTCTCCTCCGTGTGACCATCCATCTATCCAGCATAGCATTACAGCCAGATGACTGGCTTGTTAAGACTCAGATCCTGCCCCCAGGTGCTCACATTTAGGTCTGTGGGTTTGGGCTGAGCTTTGAAAAGCAAAGGGGATCTGAAGGACGTCAGGATTCCCTAATGTTCTCAGGGCCCTGCCTGCAAGGGGGCAAGGCCCACAGCAGGCCCTGCATGAGGAGGGTCAGCTTGGTATGGGGACAGTGTTGTGAAACCACCCAGCATTGCAGGGCTCTCTGGAGCAGCCTCCTTGGTCCTGAGAACCCCTGTTCAGAGAGGCAGCAAAGCTGGGGACAGTGGCCAGGAAGCCAAGGCTGGCCTCCTCAAACCCCCTGAGGCTTGGGTCACAGAAGAGCCCTGCTCTGCTCCTTTTGCTTGGAGAAGCTTGAGGGCAGTTTTCTGGAAAAGCCGCCTGCTGCTGCAGTGGCCGTGCCAATGGGGGCAGGACTTGGTATGGATGCCTCCCTGGTGCTTTCCTGCTGGGTGAAGTTCCACTGTGGACCTGCACTGTCAGGCTCACCTGTGGCCACGAGTCAGGGAGCCATGGGGTGGTGGTGGGGGTGGCAGTTGAGAGGAGGTGAGGGCTGTGCAGTTGCCTGGGACCTGGGCACACCCCTCTGCCCATGTGCACGTAAGCCACACAGCTGAACAGCCCCGACTCGGTGCTGCTGCAGGGAGGCAGCTGCTGCATCGATTTTGTCACCTACCTGGCAGAGGAGGGGAGTGGGGGGCTGCTTGTTGTAGGAACGGTTTCTTTTAAGGAGCTTGGTTATGATGCCAGAACCTAACCAGTTTGCACTTGTGGCATTCGGAGGAATTTTATTGTATTTAGACTTTCTGTAGTTTCCACATTTTTTATGGGAAACTCGTGTTTTCTAATTACAAGGAAAAAAAAAACCACGGTACCTTTTAAAAATGAGGGGCCAGTGAAGCCGCTGAGATCACAGGCCGTCTTCAGATACACTGAGAACTTGCAGGGCAGCACCTGGGATGCATGGCCAAGCAGCATGGGAGGGGCTTCGTGCTTGTCTTTACGCCAGGCAGAGACCGGGTGAGGCTTTGTGGGCACAGCCACCCGAGTCTCTGCCCCAAGTTGGTGTCTGCCTCACGCCGGCTCTGGTCATTCTGGAAAGCCGTGAGGCTTTGGACTCAGCTCCTGGGCCTCCAAAGACAGCAGAGAAATGATCTCGACAGCCCCTTCCTGTGCGGACATCTGGGCCAACTGAGCAGAACCGCAGCTCTGGGAGCCTTGGCTTTTCAGGAGGCTGGAGGAGACCTGGACAGCTAATGCTTAGGAGCAGAAACTGAAGGGGTCTGGTGGAGGACCAAGCACTGGCCCAAAACCTTGGGCCTCTCCTCTGCTAAGACATGGCTCTGGAGTTTGGTGCTGGGAAACTGAGCTGCCACCCCTGAAGGCCACCTGGGTCACCTCTGCCCTGATGGAGAGAAATGCAAGGAAGCTCAAGGTGGACAGAGAGCAAGCATAACACCAGGGAACTGGGCTGGCAGTGGACTGACAGTCCTCAGGGGATGGGGCTCCAAGGGCAGACCCTGGGCAGTCGGGGCTTCTCCATGACTCCCTTCATTTGATGTTCTAGCCTGTGGGCTTCCTTGACCTCATGTCATCTGTCCATACTCTTCACCTGCTTCTGCCTTTCAGAATAGTCTCTGGCCTCTTGATGGGTCCCCCTTTCAGTTCTCCTCGCTGTTATGCGTGTGTATGTCTTTTTCCTCCCCAAATATGAAAGGTGTCATACATACAGAAGAGCATATACAGTATAAATGGATGGTCTGAAATTCATAGAATGGCCAGTATATTGTCTTTAAGGAGCAGAACACTACCACAGCCTTAGATGCTGCCTTAGGTCCAACCTAGCTGTATCCCCACCTTTTCCATTAAAGTAGGTGCTGTGCTGACTTGTGGTTTAACCATTTCCTTGCTTTTCTACTTTTACCTCCACTGGAGATATCTTGAAACAGTTTTGAAAACACGGCATCAAGCTCAGACTTTGCTGTGTGGGAAAAGAAGTACCTTGTCACTGTTAGATGAAGTCGGCCAGAAAGAGGACTGCAGCGTGTGGGTCAGAGGGAGTTTCACTTTCCCAGGAATTTACAGGAGCGCCTGTGGGGAGGTCTGTGAGCGAGGACTTGACTGAGTCTTGGGACCTGCAGGGGTTCCCCCACAGCCATGGCAGGTGGCAGTGCTCGCCACAGACCAGGGCCTCATTATCTGTCGGGAACACCGTCAGTGGCTGGAGCTGCTGCTGTCTGTCTCATGCTCACCACCGCCATCCAGATTTCAGGAGGAAGTCAAAGCTGGACACTTCTGTGGGATGAATTACTGGTTTCTCCTGCTAAGCAGGAGAGCAAGCAGTTCAGCTCATGTCAGACAAGCTTAGCAGAAATAAGAATTGGGGGGATGCCAGGATGGCTCAGTAGGTTGAACCCTCGTCTTGCAGCCCTGGAGTCTGAGGACTGAATCCTGGCCCTGGTTCCAGCCTGTGTAGACCCATATGCTGAACTGGAGTGTGTCCCAGTTTGGTTCTTGCCGGGGTGAGCTTCCCACATGGGAGGCCCCTGATTAGGCTCTCGCTCAGGGCATACCTCCCATGCGGGAGGCCCCAGGCTGGTTCCTGCCCTGTGCAGCTCTAAGCTCCATGTGTGGAATGAAACTATGTAGAAAACTGATGGTGTGCAACTATGAAGACTGCTCTGCACCCTCCCCCTTCTCTCTGTCTCACTCTCTCTGTCAGAAACAATAAAAATAAACCTTAAAAAAAAAACCAGAGCCAGGATCACCATGACCTGGTTCTTAGCTAAGCCCATGAAAATAGCAGACAGACATCTTGGTACTAACAACTCTTAACATTTCTGTCTTGAGTCCCTGTTCAGACCACACTTGCTGCCCTCTTGGTCTGGTGGTAGCTGTCACCCTGGTGCCCCTACTTTCCTGAGGACTTCCTGGGATTTTTCTTGATTTCATTGACCTCCTCTGTCCTTTGATGGATCTTCTGTGTCCTTTGCCACCAAGGAGGAGAAAGGGTTAACCCCCGATTTGAATTCTTTCTTCATAAGAAAGGTAACTGGGTTTTACCTTCTATTATTATTTTCTAGAAAAGTTCTGGATTAAGAAAAAAGTAGCAGTCTGTATTCACCATTGTCTACCAGTTGGTACATCTGGGTTGTGAGGCCTGAGAGTGGCACACAGATCTGGGAACCAAACAGCAGGGACTGTCAACAAGCCACTGTGGGGCTTCTTCCTTCTTGGAACTCCAGTCATTCACGTGTTGGACGTCCTGGACTACTTCCCTCAATTTATGATATGCTGGCATTCTGTCATCTTGCTATTTCATGGAGATTCATTCAACTCCATCTTTCAAACCCTTCTGTTTTTTCAGCTTTGCTATATGTTTTCAATTTCCAGAAACTTTTATTTTCTGAATGTTCTTTTTAGTATCACCTTGTATTTGATGAATGTGATATCTTATGTGAAGATAGAGATGTTTTATTCTCATACAATTCGAATTCCTCAAAGTTCTTACTTTTCCCTCTCTTTGTCTCAGCCTTAGTCTTGCACAGTAGAGGCTTTCATTAACCTCAGGTGTTTGGTTAGTCACACACTCCTTGTGTGCCTAGTTCCCAATCACGAAACATGCAGAACAAATGGGGAGGAGTATAGTTGAATTTCTCTGTAGGGTGGCCGGGCAGAGCTGCTCATTTGGAAATTTCAGTGATGGTCTCCTTAGGTCTTTCTTTCGGAGTGGGTCAGGTTTCCCCAAAGGGGTCCTTTCTCTCCTGACTGGACGGGCCAGCCTAGCAGTATCTCTGAGCCCATTGCAGGGAGAAGGCTGGGACTCTGCATTCAGCACTCAATATGGCAGCATACAGCTACTTAATCTCTCTTATTTTCAGTATGACACCAATTCTCTGATCTATACGTGATATCCCCTAGTTCAGAAAGCCTGTCTTATGATCTCCATGGAGAAAACTCCCCAGCTTCTACCAAGGTGAAGGAAATGCAACAGCCCTTGAGTTGAGAATCCAGATACCTGTTTTTCATAGGCTTTCTTGAATTCCATATTTAAACTATCCTCTCCACCCCAAGTTCTAGAAGTAATGATGCGTTTTCCTCTGTTGGTTTAGGATTTGGCATGCTCTAGTCTATTATGTAATTTGCCACTGGTCTATCCACTTTTCGGTTACTAAAATGACTTTGGTTGTTGCCTCTCTGCCCTCCCTGTATTCTAGATATATGTCTTTTTAAAAGAAACCCTTTTTGTATATTTAATGAGGTTTTAGTAAAGGAGCAAAATTATGTATCAATCTGCTTTCTTAACCTAGAAGTAAAGCTTGTGCTTTTTAATATTTCTTTACTATTATTTTACTCTCAGTGGGGCTTGAAGGACCTAAAATGCAAACTTCATTTCTTTTAACAGCAGCATCTCATTCCAGGCTATGGTCGTGTCAGTCAGGTTTCACCAATAGGCAGACCAGGAGGAATCAGTATGATAGATAAAAACCACCACAGTGGGTTTACCAATAAACTAATCAGTTCCTAACAAACGGGCATTTGGATTAAGTTTGCTGTGTTTATAGACTTATCTTCATAGAAGCTTCTATGTGGAGATTATAGTTTACAGATAAGGACATTCAGGCTTTAGGCATTTATAGTAAATTGCCTAGTCTTTTTTTCGTGCCATGTTACCTTTAGGATAAGAGGAAACTTGTGCTTATTTTGGAATTGTTCTCTTTAGCTTCTCTCAGATGCTACCTGCTCTGAGGAAGTTAACCATCTCAGCTACTTTATACTACCTTGAGTCAGATAAAGATGGACAGAGATGCTGAGTGATTGTGAGGATAAAAAGCAGGACTGGGGGCCCTGGGTGCCTACGTGCAAACTAGAGGGTTCTGTAGCACAGTGGGGTGTGGCGAGCCACTGATTCCCAGCTCAGAACACATACCAATAAAATAAAAATAAATAAATAAATAAATAAACTGCTTCAAGTTCAGCAATAATGCAGGAAGCTGGGATGGCTCAGCAGGTTAAGCGCTCGCTTTGCAGCTCTGAATTCCGAGGCTCAAATCCGGGTCCCGGCCCATGTGGACCCATATGCTGAACTGGGGAGTGCCCCCAGTTCAGTTCTCCCCGGGGCCTATGCAGGAGGCTGGCTCCCTGCCCAGTTCCTGCCCTGTGCAGCCCCGCGCCCACCTGTGGAGTGAAACTAAATGGAAAACTAACGTTGTCAACTATGGAGACTGCTCTGGGCCCTCCCCCTTCTTTCTCTGTCTCTCTCTCAAAAACCAATAAAAATAAATCTTTAAAAAACAAAAGTTCAGCAATAATGCAAGCAACTGTTGGCTTATGCAAATAATAAATCTAAAATTGTAAGATATTTTGCTGGAAATGACACTGGCCCTTTTTTGACTAACAGCTTATTTTTCTTACAGTTACCTACCTGCTAATAATTGGAATGAATATATGTTTAACTTTTGTATTTCATAAGTTTGCATTATTCTTGAAGTACAGTAACTTGTTTTTACAGTTTTGTATTTGAAATGTGTTAAATATGTTTGATAATATTTTCTAGTTCCTGAACAATTCCATTTGTTCTTAAAAATCAGTGTGCTTTGTAAGATTATATTTTTTATGACATTCCAAATTTATTATTTCTATGTGTTAACAGGGTCTGGACAAAACAGGTAGTTCTCTAGGAGGCTGCTGCTTGGGCCATCTTTATTTGGGGGAATACAATTTGTTTAAAACCAAAAATCTCAGAGTTGAATCTGAAAGGTGCATGTCCTTATGCACATGCTTCAATATCAGAAGGCAGGTTCTTTGTTTCAGGTCAAAGCCCAGGTAATTAGCCATTACAAATCGAGGTCTGGCACCCATCTGAATGGCTACAAATGCAGCAGAACATGAGAGGAAGCCTATCAGAAGAAGCCGAGTCCCTCACAGGCCGTAGAGGAGGCCCCGGGCTTTGGGGAGCATACTGACGCCCCTGCCACAGCTGTGCTTCATCCGGACTGGAGCCCACCCTCCAGTCCAAGGACCGCAGGCTTCATTTCCCGTGCTGTGTGATAATGGATGGTGTGACACGCCCGGCACTGCACGGAGCGTTACCACTGACATCCAACTACCCAGTCAGCCCAAGTCAGTGCACAGACACTCTGCACAAGAAGGGAGCTCAGGATGACGGGCTGTACTGCAAGTGAAGTTACACTGTTTGACGTTGTCCTCCGATCCGCAGAAAAGACAATTGCTGTGCCGCTCATGCTCTAAGAGCTTGAAGGCGTTTATGGGGTCTACCATGAGCAGGAACTGAGTTGCCAATCTAATCACTTGCATCTGTGCCCCAAATATTGGTTGGGTCCGTGTGTGGCCCTGGTTTGGATCCTCATAATGGCCATCAGGAGGTTGTTCAAGTCCCCAGGGGAAGAACTGAGCAAGTCAAGACGTGTCCAGACAACAGCAGCCAGTGCAGTTAGGGGGGTACACCAAGACCAATTTAGGATGGGACAATTGTAGTTCCCCACGTGGCCATGGAGATTCAGCCATTCTTGGCTGTAGTAGATGAGGTTAAGAAGGTGCATAAGCAGGCACCGTCAGGCACTCCAAAGAAATGAAACCTCGGGAGGTTTCCTGATCTCTCCACAGGAGCCAATCAGTGGAGCAGGCACACACCCCGGGTGCTGGGTTCAGAGCCCAAGCTACAGTCAGCGATGCCCAGGCTTGTCACTGCATCAGCTGATAGGGCCAAGCACACGGGCTCTGGCGGGAGACAGCCCCCAGGATGCACTCAGTGCCCTTAAGCTAGTTGAGATGGTCAGATAAGACAGCTGACCCAATCTATGGGGGGAAAATGCAGGGATGAAAAGCAGCCAGTGGCTCCCAGTGGGGGAGGTGCATGCTCCCTTGTGTGCCCACCCAGCTGTGGAGTCTGTGGTGTCACCCTTGCAGGCCTCAGGTGACTCCCTAGGAGGAGGTGCAGGACTACCTTCTCTGTTGCATAAAGAACATGACAGGAAACATCAGTGATGAAATGGACGGGTGGGTAGGTGACGTAAGCTTTCAGGACTGCAGTGGGCACCTCCTTGGCTCAGAAGACCTTTCTCTGGAAGGATTTGGTGATCAGATCTTTCTGGAGTAGTTTTTTCCCCTCAGATCTTTCTGGAGTAGTTTTTTCCCCTCAGATCTTTCTGGAGTAGTACTTTCCCCTCTGCTTCAAAAGTAGAAAAGATACAAAAATGTACACACTGAGATGTCCTGCCTCAGAATCATTCCACCCCTCATCCCAGAAAGAACACATTTTATCAGTTTATTCCTACTGCTTCTCAATGCAGATACTAGGTAAGTCAAATGAATTCCCCGCTTTCACCCAGGAGGAGCACACACAGTGTTCTGTACCTTTTTTCACATGACCCCAAATACTGGCGCTCCCTTTTGCTCTATGTTGCCCTTCTTACTGTAGTGGCAAATGGAGCTGTTATTGTTGAGACCAAAAATGCAGAGCCACCAGATGAATAGCCTAGTGGCAGGAAAATAAATGCCTACAAGGTGGGTACAAGGTTCAAATCCTGTAATGTGGAGCCTGTTTTCCTGACAAAGGAGGTACTGCTAAAATGCTACACAGCCCTTCAGAGAAGGCTGCAGATGGGATAGGTGTTTGGGTGGGTTGGGAATGTGTATAGGGGCTGTCCCTTGGGACTATGAACTAAAATTCACACAAGATTTGAATTTTGCATTATTTGTGCAGTAAAGTGTTGCCAACGGAAAAAAAAACCAAAACGCGACAGCTGACAGTTCAGGGCTATTAAAAATGGAGTGCTACACTAAAAACGCGTTTTCATTGTTGAGAAATATTTTTTAAATAATGAAGGTTTGGCAGCTACATTTCACAATTTTCATACAAAATCTGGTCGGAATAGTGATTTAACTTCATCAACTGTGAAGAGATTAATTAAAAAATATAGGGAGACTGGATCAATTAATGATCTTAAACACTCTGGCCATCCTTCAACAATCATTCAACACAAAACATCGAAGCAGTTTGTGAGAATGTTGCTGAGAGTCCAGGGACATCCATTCAGCACCATGGCCAAGAATTGGACATTTCGAGAAGCTCTCTACAGCGTATTGTCACGAAAGATTTGCGTCTGCATGCTCACAAGGCCATGGAGGCCATTTACCCGATGTGCTATTCCATATATAACCCTATACTGTATACTTTATGAATCAATAAAAAATTTACAATTTTTAATAAAAAACCTGTGTTTTCTATCAAAATTACTTCTTGCGTGAATTTTGGGACACCCGTTACTATCATTTCCTGTTTTCCTTAGTAGAGAACAGTAATGTGGTTTTTAAAAGAGAAAAAAAAAAAAAGGACTTTAAAGATATTTTCTGTCAAGCCAGACTGGAAGCCCTGCTTTGTACCCATACTGTGGGTTGGGGGGCTAAGGGAAGACCTAGCCCCTCCATTGGGGCTTGTGAATTATGATTTCTGTGCATGGAATAGTACACCCTGGGGTTACAGGAGACGAGAGATTGGGATTTTCAGCAGAAAGTAAATTGCCTCACCCCCTTGATTCTTTTATAATATTCTGAGCCTGATGTGGTGGCTGAGACCTTGAGACATGAAGGAAGGAGCTTGGAGAAAGGGGCACCAAGTGCTATTCTCCAGGAGTCCTGGAAAGTGAAGGAATGAGTGTGTAATGGTTGCCCACAGGAAAATGGCTCACACTTTCCACTGAGCACTGTGAGGGGTCCGTGGTTTCTAAGCAATGGCACCGTGCTATGGGGCCTGAGGGTGCACTGTGAGCCATGGCCCAAACATGGCCTTTGACAATGGGCCCTGGTATTTGCAAAACACCTACTACGTGCCACATATTATACTAGGCAGCTTTCATATGCTTAATACTTTATATTATTCCCCAGATGAAATCTTTCCCTTTTTGCCTGTTTTATTTGCCGGTATGTATTATGTATTTCACAAAATGAACTTTTTATTTTCTAATAAATTTTAAGCTAAGTGTATTTAATTACAGTTTTACCTTACAACCATAAAAAGAGAAGAGAAAAAATACTGATAATACTAAAAAATTAGGGAGTGGAGACGCTGGGATGGATCAGTGGGTTGAGCACTTACTTTGCGGCTGTGGGGCTTGGGGACTGAATCCCCATCCTGGCCCTGGCCTGTGCAGACCCACATGCTGAACTGGGGCGTGCTTCCCATGTGGGAGGCCCCCGGTGCACAGGGGCATACTTCTCATGCAGGAGGCCCCAGCTCGGTTCCCACCCTGCACAGCCCCACATCCACCTGTGTGGAATGAAACTATGTCTAAACCAATGAGGTACAGCTATGGAGACTGCTCTGGACCCTCCCCCTTCTCTCTGTCTCTGTCTCTCTGTGAAACAAAAATCTTTAAAAAACATTAGGGAGTAGTTAAAAAAAAAAAAGCAATATAGTAAAGAAGTTGAGACTAACCAACTTAAAATCTCTTAGAACACTAGATGTGGAATTGACTAAGAATCTCTACCCGGTAAATTCATCTTTGGTAAAAATTTTATATATCTAATAGCATTTAATCAATATTTATAATATCCCTTTGACTTAATGCATATTATTTAGGTTTAAAACAAATCAGAAATGTTATCTTGTTCAAAATATGAACTGTGATACTTGTAACTAAAATTGTAATTTTGGGCATTTAACAGATGCTCTGTATGTATTTTATTCCAATATGAGACTTAATAGTTTTAAATAAGTAACTGCTAAATTTTATATATTTTTTTCAATTACTGTCAACATTCAATATTTCATATTTTAGGTGTACAGCATAGTGGCTAGACATTTATGTAATTTAAGAAACGATCCCTCTGACTAGTCTAGTACCTCCCTGGCACTATAATTACTACCATATTATTCGCTATATTCCCTGTGCTGTACTTTATATCCCATGAATATTTTGTATCTACCAATTTGTATATCATAATCTCCTTCCTTTTCACCCATGCCCCAAGCCCCTTCCCATCTGGTAACCATCAATTTGTTCTCTGTATCTATCAGTCCATTTCTGTTTTGTTTTTGTTTTTAATTTTGTTCTTTAGATTCCACATATAAGTGAGATCATATGGTATTTGTCTTTCTCTGTCTGGCTTATTTCAATTCCTAATACCCTTCAGGTCCATCCATGTTTTTGCAAAGTGTAAAATTTTATTTTTTATGACTGAGTAATATTCCATTGTCTTTGTGTACCCCATTTTCTTTATCCATTCATCTATTGATGGGCACTTAGGTTGCTTTAACATGCTTTATTCTTAATGGTCAGAATTTGATTGTAGCATTCTTTTGTTCAAATTAGGACTAAAATCATTTTTATGACACCAATTTAATTAACTACATTTCTAACTACATGAAATGAGGGCCAAATCCTGTAATTTAAAAATAACATTGTTTTGATTTATTGAGCCAGATATGTAAAACTTGACTTTAAATTGCATGCTTGGAAGCACTTATTTAAGATTAAAATTCTGGTGGAAAAATCTTTTTCTTATTAACATTAATCTAGACATACGGCAAAACATGCTAACTATATAGCAGGACATTAAGTGAGAAGTCAGATTCCATCATCTTTGGCAGTGTGAGAAGTCTGGCTGTTTCCACCTTACCTGTGGTCACACTTATAGCATCAGTAATAATTGTGGAAACACATACGACCACTCAAATGGGAACAAGCAAAGGCTATTTATTCTCATCTTGCTGTAGCAAGGGAGCCAGCTGCTATCACGCGCCTTTGACAGAGACTCAAAGACAGGCAGGGGAGTGGGACAGCTTTGTAGTGGAAACAGAAAGTATCAGTTGCCCCCTGCTCGGGAGCTGGAGGGCTGGGGAAGCTACAGTTGGCGAGTAAGTATCAGTGTGACCACTCCTATGTGATTGATTAGGGGACACAGCTGTCTGTTTTCTGTTGGTCCTACTAAGCTGGCAGGTATTGTTCAAGTCTTGGCCATTTGGGACCGATTGTTACCAGGGTTGCTTAGGTTCCTAGACTGGTGACTGCAGACAGTGGGTCCAAGTCCTATTAGTCCATTCATTCTCTTATCATGAAACCACCAGCTGTTATGATGAAATAAAGATACAGTATCACCTGTGATGTGTCCATGCCAAAAATGCCTCACCTGAGTCTCATCCAGCTGCTCGTTTATAGGAAGTTTAGGGAATGACCCACCAGGCAAGTCTACAATGTGGGCTATTGTACCAGGCTGTCACCTGATCTCCTCAATGTCACACATAAAACAAACTGTGTGGCGGGGCATGCAGCTGGGTGGAGGGACTGTTTTAGGTTACAAGTGTCTTAAGAGATTTACGTAACCTAGTGTGAGAAGTTGTAAGAGATATTGGGGAAACAATTGCCATCTGAATATATTTGGAAATTGGTTAGGATATCAGGGTGCTAATGGCATTGAGTAGGGGAATTTGTGGGGCAGTGCAATCTCAATTTCAGAAACGTGGTATCTAACTTCTTTTGAAACGGTTCAGCAGGGTATAGATGGTACATTATGGCAAACTGTTGCAGCTTTTCCTCCCAAAACACGCAGACTAGTCTGTTTGATCTTCTAACGCTAATGCTTAGAAAAGAGTCTGTTTTGATCTATCCTCAGTTCTGCATCCTTCAAGTAACCCCAGTACAGTTTATGCCTACGCAAGCAGAAAAAGGACTTGAATTCACCTTCCTGTTTTTACCTAAACAAAACCATAACCTATGTATTTGATTTTCCCCCACCCAATGCCAGGGAGATGTTTCCATATCAGAACATGGGGATCTGCCTCATGCTTTTTATGACTACATGCAGAATATTTATTTGGGTCAATGAACTATCATCTACTTAATACGGTGATTTAGTGTTTCTGCTCTTAAAACCATTATATAATTTGACTCTTAAACAGTGAAAAGAGGTGTTTGTTAAAGGGGAAACAGGCTGGTTGGTTGCTTGGTTGCCCAAAGACATACAGCCAAGTGAGAGAGAGAGAACCAAGCTTTGAAACCAAGTTCATGTTGCTTCTAGAGCCCTGGAAACAGGGGTCATAAAACCAGTTATGCTTCTAGCTAGCACCCATCTTTTGGGACTGATTCACCTTTGGCCTCTCAGAAACTTATGCCACCTGGTATATAATTTGGGGGCACTTGATCAAGAGTCAAAATACCTCAACCACTGTTTTGGATCTCACAATGGATGGTCACTTCAAACACTTATCTGGGATTTTTAGTTTTCTTTCTGTAAATGGGGCTGCTACTTCCTTACAACCGGTAAGATAAGGTCTTTGAAAGATGAGGAAGGAGCAGAAACCACTGCCTTGGAAAGTCAAACATGTACGTCACTGCCAGCAATACAAAGTATGCCGCACACAATGCACTACCCTCTTCCTGGTTCAGGTTTCTTGCAAGTGTGTGTGGGAGGACCAGTGCCTGCAAGGGCACCCAAGAAAGAGATTTGGGTTTGTAACTTGGAAAGGCCTTTCCCAAATGGAAGAAGGATATTCAGATGCTGCTGGGCAGCTTCAAACATAACAAATATACACCATGAATCTAACAGTCTTCAAATAAGATAAATGGTGCATTTGTCACATGTAATATGCAGCCATTTCATAAGCCTGTTTTGAAGAACAAAAGCATGGGGAAATGCTCAAAATGTGTAATGTGAAAAGATACACGAAACCACACATTGAAGAAGGTCTTGATTTTTTACAGAATGCACAGGGGAAAAGCCTTGGAACACAGTTGTCCGTTTGGGTCCTCTGACAAGCAGATGCCAACATGGGCTTGGACATGCAAGAGGTTGGGGGAAAGTCTGTGAAGAATAACAGGGTGGGGTTGGGCATGCAGAGAAGCCTTCCGGCTGCAGGCAGACTCACTCCTGCAAAGGGAGAGTAGGAAGGACGGACAGTAGGAAGAGCCTCACGTTGCAATTCTGAGAAAATCTCAACCAGGCCCAAGGCTCTGAGCAAAAAGTACTCTTTGGGGGCAGGAGCGGGCTGGCACTGCTACCTCTGCTGTGCTGTGGCCCTGCCCAGGAGCAGCCTGGGGGAGGTATGGCTGCAGGGATTGTGGGGGAGGGGGGTGGTGCAGCAGCTCAAAGCCGACTGGACTCTGTGCACAAAAGTATTATACAGCGAACAGTGGTTATTAAAACTGCCCAAGTAGCCGATTGCTGCTCATTTGAATTCCATATTACTGGGAAATGCCACACTCATATACAGGTTATATAATTTATATAAAATATCTAGATAATTATACACCAAGCATCCAGGTAAGCAACACAGGTGGGGAGCCGTCCCTTCCCCAAGTCCACGGAAGCCCCCTGGGACTAGGCTGACCAGACATCCCGTTTGAAATGGGACAGAAAGCTCACAATGCTGTCCTGTTTCAAACAGGACGTCCATTCAGGCTACTGGGGAGGGAACCTCTAGCCTTACCTTAGAGCAGTTTTTTTGTGCTTTCCTGAATAGCTTTACCAACTACATTTGCTCTCTTCCTCCATGTAACACTTAAAAAAATTGTAACTTGTTTATCCGGAAATTTGGCCTTACAAGACAGGAAATTTGCTGAAAACACTGTTTTCTTTCCTACCATTCTATAGTTTTAGCTCTAAGTGTTGGTGCTTTAGAAAAGTGATAGTCTGGAAAACCAGCCCATTTATGTGGAGAATTTCATTTTTGTGATTCTGATTTTTATTAACTCATATTTTACACCTACATATCCGCTGTGTTTTGTCTTTTCTTTTTTCCTATCAGGCATATTCTCACAGATGCTGAATATAGGTTCTGTGGATTTTAAAGATCCACAGGTAACTTAGGGACCTTTTAGATTAAGACAGACCCTAAAATGTCATACCTAAAGAAAACTGGACGTTATCTGGTCCCAGCATTACTGATGAGGAACAAGGAGGCTGAGGCTTGCAGAGCAGAAGTGACTGGTCCAGGGGCTCAGGGCCCTGTGCTCAGGAGCCACGGCCTCCTGGCAGTGTGGCTGCAGGGTTAGGGTCGGCCTGCGGGCCTCTGGAGACTGGGTACCCCCTTCCCATCCCTCAACACTTCTACTCCAAGACAAAAAGAAGTGAAAGAGATGTGAGATCACTGACAAGGGGGAGTGCGTCTCCCTGGTATCTACGTGTGAAGTCAGAGATTCTCAAACTACTTTTACAGCACAGCCATGAGCAGCTAGAAGGGGTGGAAGCGGTAATGTCCTGAGGAAGTGGTAATACTAGTAATGACAGCAGCTATACAGGCCTATGTTCCAAGCACTTTCCTAAGTACTTCGTATGCATTAACTTGCAGTCCTATTTGGTACTATTATTATTATTATTATCCCCATTTAAAGATGGGGAAACTGAGGCAAAGAGAAGTTGAGTAACTTGCTTAAGGTCATAGGGCTAAGCAGGGTCTGTGCTCCTAACTCCTTTCCCAGCACGCCTGCTGAGGAGGTTGAGAAGGTAACCGTCCTCACCCCAGCCCCGGAGATGGGGCCAGGCCCAGCAGGAGGACCAGAGCCTGGCGAAGCGCCCAGGTGTGCGGATCCAGCAAAGGACGGAGCTTTAGCCAGGGGAGTGGGAGCCAGAGGACGCGGCAGCTAACAGAACCCAGAGCCCCTCTTTGAATTCAGCTGGGCCTCGTGAGGACCATGGGCTCTGAAGTCACACTTAGCAGTGGGACAGCCTTATGGTGGGGACAGCTGTGTTTCTAGTCTCATGGCCTGCCCTGCGGGCGTGGGAGCCATCAGGGCAGTTTCTGGGCCGGCTGGCTAATGACAGGCACAGAGGCCTGAGATAATCAGCCTTGCCAATGTCACTTCCAGCATGGAGGTGGGAGTGGCAGCCACTAAGAAAGGGCCGGAGAGGCGTGTGGGACCCTTGCCTGTGCTGTGACCCCATGCACTAGGAACTGTGGCCCAATGTGCAGACAGAGGCATCTGTTCAGCGAGGACGATGCCAGTACTTAAAATGTCATCTTACAGGAGGTCCTCTGCTTTTGGAACTCACCATGCTGGATGCCCTCTTCTCTGCCACAACCAGCGCTTGCCTCCCAGAGGCTGTTAGGGAGTGGAGACGATCCATTTCCAAAGGGAACCAGTGACTATGAGAGAGGTAAGCGACTTTAAAATCCTTGTGAGGAATTATTGCCAAGAAAGATTTTTTTTGTTTGTTTTTTTAGAGTTTAACTAGAAGGGACTACTAGAAATAGACATTTAGTTGGGTGCCTGGTGGAAGAGATGCATTTTTTCAAATATTTTATTACCAAAATTGTAATTTTTTAGTGTCCTGTTACTTTGGTGTGTAGGTAGGAGCTTAACTCAGGATTTAATCTGGGGGGGACTCTCCCGAGGAGCCCCCCTTGGCTGTGTGCACATGACATGAGTGGGCAGCCTTGTCTGCAAGGTCTCAGACAAACTTCAGACTCCCAGGGAGGGGACGGTTCCACGAACCCTTCCATGGAGAGGCAACCCTTCTGAGAAGTTCGTAGCTGTGGACCTTTGCCACTGAGTGTGAACACCAAGGAAGAATACCTAGGGAGACGTCGTCACAGCCTCTCTGGTGAGCCCTGAGGACCAGACAGAACAGCTGCACACACGTGGAACTCATACCTACTTGGATTTCAGTGGGGACCTGAACCGTCAAGAGCACCATCCTGTTTGTGGGCAGGAGTGTGTCTCTGCTCAGGGCCAGTGGCCAGCAGCAACACTGAGTATAGGAGCCACAGAAGCAAGTGTGGCTGGTTCCTGACTCTCAGCCCAGGAGGACAGGGGAGACAGGCAGAACAAGCCCAGGGATTCTGTGGACTAGGGAGTCCCCAGGAGAGGTCCTGGGCTGGCCTACCTACCTACCTGGCAAGCAGAAGGTCAGGAATAAGTCTACTTAAACAGACTACAAACCAAACTGGGAGCCTGAGCCCACAGGGCAGGCCCCGTGGTCACCCAGAGGCACGACGCAGTCGTTTTTAACCGCTGGTCTGCAGACAGTATCTGGTCTGTCTGCTGGAAATTTCCTGCTGGTCTGTGAAATAAATTACACTGAAGTATAATAAACTTATTCTTCTCTTATAAATGCATCCTAATAATATGAAAGTACTTCACTGTATGAGTTTGTTTTGTTTGTTCATTTATTTTGTTTTTAGAATCTACATATAAGTGAAATCATATGGCATTTATCTTTATCTGTCTGACTTACTTCACTTAATATAATACCCTCTAGGTCCATTCATGTTGTCACTCATGGCGAGTTTCCTTCTTTTTTATGGTTGAGTAATATTCTAGTGTATATATGGAACACATCTTCTTTATCCAGTCATCCATATACCAAAGGACACTTAGATTGCTTCCATTTTTTGGCTATTGTAAATAACACTGCAATGAACATAGCAGTGCATGTCTTTTCGAATTTCTTCAAATAGAATACCCAGAGTGGGATTGCTGGGTGATATGGTAGTTCTATTTTTCATTTTTAAAGGAACCTTCATACTGTTTTCCATAGTAGCTGCACCAATTTACAATCCCACCGACACTTGCATTTCCCTGATGATTAGTGACGCTGAGCACTTAGACCATTTCTATTGATCTTTTCTTTGAGCTCATTGACTCTTTCCTCAGCTGTGTATATTTTGCTGATGAGCCAGTCTGGCAACTTAATTTTTATCTCTGATATCATGTTTAGTATCTCTAGGACTTCCATTTGATTATATTTTCCCTAGCCCTGCTGAAACTTCCCATCTGTTCAGGCTGATGGTCCACCTTTTCCATTGGATCATATAACATATTAATCATAGTTATTTTAAAATCTCAGATGGTTCCAAGATCTGGGTCATCTCTGTGTACTGTTCTGACAGTAATTTATTTTGACAGTAGGTTCTTTTATCCTGATTTTAAATCTGTCTTAACATTTAAAAGAATGCTCGTCACCTTTTGGCCTTGCCTCTTCTGTCAGGTTGTGAGTGTGCAGGTGGAGTCAGTCTAGTCACAAGATGAGCTAGGGGCCGGGCTCTTCAGTGATGTGATGAGCTCAGTGCATCACCGGCTTCCAGTGCCTTTAGCAGTACACTGCTGTTCACTTGTGCCCCGAGTGGGGTCTGGGGTGCCAATGGGGCTGGGGGGTGCCAGAGGGTTTTCCTAGGGTTCATCCATTTCCAGAAGTGCCGGCATCCGCGTGCTACAAAGAGGACATCTCACCATGTTCTTGCCTTCCCTTCAGCCGGAGAAACTACTGCTCCTGCCTTGCTGCCATTGGGAGTGGTAGGGGTTTTCCTGACATCACCAAAGGTTCCTCACTGGCCCATTCACGTGCTGTTTATTGCTTTTGTTCATTGCACACCTGCATGTGTGAGGCCCAGGGGAACAGAGGTGAATAAGACATGGTCCCTGTCCTGAGGAGTTCAGTCTGGTGGGGAGACAGGCACGCCCAGTGGCTGAGCGCTGAGGCCTGAGCGCCATGGTAGGGTCTGTGAAGACAGCGCCCTGACCCCGTGCCTTCTCTGTGTGACAGGGTCCTTCTGTGTGGACACCCCTTCCTGGGTTTACAAGGGCAGTCTGGAGAAAATCCATGTGACATGAAAACTAGAGCCATTTATGGCTGCATTTCTGCTGGACAGCCCTGGTGGGATGCCTTTTCCCTTTCCCCTGCTGAGCGTGGAGGCTTATTCCAATTCAGAGACTTCCGCTGCCCTGTTTCTGCTGGCCATGGGGCAAGAGCCCAGGGGCCCCAGGGGCTGATGCAATGCAGTCAGGATTGCTGAGCGCTTCTGGGCAGAGGGTCTGTCACAGGATTCGTTCATAAGCCGAAGACGAGGCGGGAAGCTCCTGGATTAAAGGGCCCACGTGGGCAAGGCTGCCACGCATCTCTGCCAGCACCATTTGAGGTGGGGGCGCTATGGCTGTTGGGGAAGTGCAGACATGGGCTGAGATGAACTGCTTGGCTGGGGAAAGGGTTTCCTGTGAGTGGGGGTCAGATGTGCCCCTTTGAGGCAGGCCTCGCTTTGATGCCTGAGGGAGTAGTCTCACAGGGACACTCCAACCTTACCGGCCTGTGTCTTTTCCTCTCTTCTTTAAAGTCATGGCAGGGACCCCAAAGGACAAGGACCCTCACAAGGTGATGCTGAACATGGGGACAGAAACTTTATTTCATTCTGCTGGGGCCAATTTGAGAAGTTCTCACAGGGGGCTAAAGCTTTCTGGTGACAAATGGAAGGAGTTTGCTGCCCAGATGAGGGGGCTGGGTGGGGGGGTTGTGAGGGAGAGGACAGTGCAGCAGAGGAGCCAGGAGGGCGCCCGGCGACAAACAAGGTGGGCTGCACTGCAGGGTGTAGAAGGGCAAGAGCAGGGTAGTGTTGAACAGGGAGGAATATGGCGAGTTGAAGGGCTGCCCAGGGAGGGGGGATGTATGCCGTCAGGTTTGTGTCTCACAGAAGCTCGGGTGAGGGTAGAGCTAACACGGGTCTGTGTCAGAGCTCAGTAATGCTCCTCTTGCCTCCCCTCGTCTCCCCGGTCTTTGTGGTCTCAGGATCAGTGAACATCCCTTTGAAAGGCCACACACAGTGTGCCATTTGGGGTGTTAGGGCCGAGTCCAACGGCACGACTCTCCTCACCTCACAGAGACTCGGTAGGAGATGAGACACAAGGGCAGCCGCCGGGATGGGGGGACCCAGGTTGGGGCAGCAGCCTGCCCCCCGCCCCGGCCTAGACAGCGCCTCTGCCATGAGCACGTGGAGGCGGAGAGGAGCCTGTGCCCCTGCGGCCCCCTCTGCTGTGAGCCATGTGCTCTGGGCTCAGCCCTGCAGGCCCCGTCCCGGCAGAAAGCAGCATGGAGCCCTTCACGGTGGGTCAGGGGGCTGAAAGAGCTGCACCAGAGGAGCCGTTGCCATCACACAGCAGGGTTAACTTAGAGCTGAGAGGAGGGCAAATGCAACCAGGGGCTGGGCTGTGTGAGCCACGACACAGGCACTGAGGTCACTGTACTTCTGGTTCCAGGGTCGCCAGCTGCACCGCGGGCCCTGCAGCGGGGGGTGGAGCACACGGAGCCTGCCAGACCTCGCTCTCCTCCCACCTGCCACCTTGAATGTGAGTTCGCAGAGTTGGGGCGTGGCAGGTACTACTGGGCCAGGGGGTGGGTGTCACTCAGTGCCTTTGGAGTGAGCCTGCTGTGTTGCCTGGGTACTACATCACCCAATCTACTGTTTGATGGAGTGCTGGCCATGTGTCCAAGTCTCCTGAGTGCTCAAGATTCAAGGGCATTGAGTCAGACATGGGACCTGCCCCTGAGATGCTGACAGCTGTCTGCCCTTGCTGGTGCGGGGAGACTCCATCCCCTTCACACCTTGTCCTGGGGAACACTCAGCCTCTGTGGAGACTAGAATGTGCCCTTCATTGAGCAGTGAGCTCCCAGCAAATTATTTATGCTGTCATCCCCCCGACCCCCCACCAATCCCACTGTCCTTGGGATTTTTAGCTTCCGGGTAATTTAAGAGATTCCCGTGTGGCTTTTCTTCCCATGAATGGACTTCAGAATGTGATGCTGACACACCCTCTTGTCAATCCTCTACACAAACCATGGCTCTAATGAACAGTCAAGTGACAATTATCCACCCAGAGATGGTCTCTGTTGGGAATTAGTCATAGTTTTGAAAACAGACTCACATCTTAGGTGCTATCTCCTGAATAATGTCCATGTATTATTTTCAGAGAAGTGAGACTAATTTCAATATTGAAAATATTGACCATAAGAAAGAGAAACAAAGGCAGTGAAATGGAAAAAGTAGGAGTGCAAGAGTCAGTGGGCCTGTGTTCTAGTCTTGATTCTGACATGAGCTGGCTCACAGGCCTTTGCACTGAGCCTCATTCTCATCATCTGTAAGCTTGGGGTTGTAAACATATGTATGTGGAATCGCTCAGTGTAGTCCAATGCACGGGGATTATCCAGGACTTAGTGATTGCTCTCAGAACAGAAAGGTTAGGGGAGGGGAGGAACGCACAGTTCCTAGGGCCTCATTCTGCTGCATACAGGGCCAGGAGGGGCATCTTGTTCTTGAAAAAAGTGTGGGAAAACCCAAGCCAAGGTGTGGATTGTTTCTATAAGTATGAACTCATCTGTAGCAGGTTTTTTTTTCTGTTTTTTTTTTTTAAATCTGTGGGAGCCCTTCGGGTATGCCTTATGGGCATGTCTTGTACAGGGATATTTAATTTGCTTATATGCCGAGTAATCTAGGGAGACCATCAGGCTCAGTGTCCATGCTTTAAAAACTTCTCCAAATATGGGAACACGGTATCTTTAAAGTCCCAGAATTCTCTGGGGAGACTTTCCTACCTAAAACACAGGCTAAGATAAACATATCCTGGTCATCCTGTGTGAACTTTTCCAATTTCCCTTTTATCTGAGAGTAAGTTTTACTTTTAGAGCCCCAATTTTAAGTGTCTAAGTTAGGAGTGTCTTAGTTCCCACACCACCTAGCAAACCCGAAGGCTTGTTTCCTCCTCCTTAGTGAGCATTGAAGGCCAAGCTTCTAAATCACCACCCCATCCACCGCAGCCTCCTTGCTGGTGGGCATTGAAGGCCAAGCTTCTAAATCACCACCCCATCCACCCCAGCCTCCCCGCTGGTGGGCATTGAAGGCCAAGCTTCTAAATCACCACCCCATCCACTGCAGCCTCCCCGCTGGTGGGCATTGAAGGCCAAGCTTCTAAATCACCACCCCATCCACCCCAGCCTCCCCACTGAGGCAGCTATAGCAGCTGTGGGTGCTAATGCTCTTGAGTTCTGTCCCCTTGGTGTTCTGGCCCCTGGGGGGTTCCCTTACCGTCTTGCAAGTTCAGCTATGCATAAAAAATATGTTTTATAAATTGCATGCAACATTTTTTTTTTTTTAATTTTGTTTTTGACACAGACAGAGAGAGACTGAGAGAGACAGAGGAGGAGGGCCCACAGCAGTCTCCACAGTTGTACGTCATCAGTTTTCAACATGGTTTCTTTCCACATGGGTGGGCAGGGGGCCGTGCAAGGTGGGAACTGGGCTGGGGGCCTCCCACATGGGAGGTACACTCCAGTTCAGCATGTGGGTCCTGGGGCTGGGATTTGATCCTTGGTCCTCAGGGCTACTAAGCAAGCGCTTAACCTGCTGAGCCATCCCAGCTTCCCCACATGCAACATGTTCTAGGTATTTTGTTGCAGGAAGCTCTTCATGTTACCCTAACTGCCCGGATGGCAGAATAGAGACTTCATAAACCTTAGCAACATTGAGCTATTATTTTAAACCTCTGAACTAAAAGAGTAAAATAATAATACTTTGATAGGGCTTCACAGGGAGGTATGGGTAATTATCAATATTTTTTCAGTTTGTTTAAATATTTAAACAATAATCAATAAACAAAGGTGTCCTACCCACTTCATCTCTAAGGTCCCTGTCTGTTTCTAGTCAGGAGTAATTTTACATGTGTGAGTGTCTCCCAGCAGCAGGGAGGGTAGGATTCTTTAGTGTGAGACCTTTTCAGGGGTCAGGACAAGAGGCTTAGCGTCTTGAATACCAGGAAATAGAAGTTATGGGCAAATGCTTGGGGCTTTAGACTCTTAATTCAGCTTGGGCAAGTGTCAGCTTATCAGTACTTGACATAGTAAGTCCCATTCCACTGACCAAGAAATGACCAATTCTCCTTATCATGGGCCACCTGTCCCATGGGCCATCTGTCTACTAATATGAGGTGTGACCATTTATGGAAATGACTACAAAACCTCATCCTACTCACCGCTTCAGCAGCATATTGTATTCTGGTGGCCACGTGTGACTAAGTAAAGTAGCAAAGTTAATTTGATTGCTACTTCTTTTTAAAATTTATTTTTCAATTATAATTGACATAAAATAATACTTTCTTTATCTGGTTCTTCACTTCATTCACAGTAGGTAAAGAAAATTAAGAGACAAAAGGCAGCCAAGGAGACACTGATAGCTCAGGATACAGCTTCTGTGGGGATATGACCCCACAGGGGTGCGGTGTTTTTTTTTCCCCAATGATTTTTTATTTATTTTTTGGAGGAGAAAGAGAGAGGAGGGGGTGGGGGTGGAGGGCACAGAGCAGTCTCCATAATTGCACACCATTAGTTGTGACATGGTTTCATTTCACACAGGTGGATGTGGGGCTGGCACGGGGTGGGAACCGAACTGGGGGCCTCCCACATGAGAGGAAAGAACCTTTGCCGCTGTGCCATCCTGGTGGTTGCCAGTTGTGCCACAGTTCACCCTATGGGATTGCACAGGCTGGGGTGAAGAATCAAACCTGAGACCTTATGGTGGCAAGGCAGGTGCTCTACCATGGAGCTATCCAGGCATCCCCTCGGAGGTGTGTTTGGAACGGACACAGTGAACAGTGTGAGGACACACTGCTTAATTGGCAATCGAGGCAAATCAAGGCCCATGACTTTCAGATTGCCCTCAGTCGTGGCTATTTTGATCTGAAATGCCTAACAAGTATCACATTTAAAATATATGCGTATTATACACATTCACATAAGAACGTCAAGAAAGACTATCATGAAGCAGAGAAATCGAAACACACACTTTCGTGAAAGAAGTTTAAGAAAAACACTGTACATGAGTTCTCCTCTGCTCGTGTTAAGGTACAAAGCCAGCTCTAGTCAGCTCACCACCAAAAGAAAGGTATTCACGTTAGAATTTGGCAGTTTAGGTTCACTTGGCTATCTGGGAGCTGCGGTCCGTTGCTGCCTGGGCCCTGTTGCTCCTTCTGTCTCTCCACCCCTACTCCTCTCCTCTTCCTTCCCCTTCTTTCATTTCATTTCAGATGCTTGCTTCATGCTGCTATCATTCCAGAGAGAGAGAGAGAGGTGGTGTTAGCGGAGCACCCCGCCCCATGGACTCACCTTCCTAGGTCTTCCCCGTTAAGGCAGCTGCCATCAGGACTGCGCCCTCCTCCTGGAAGCGGAGGTTCTCCAGGTGGAGAGGATTTGCCTGATAGGTACGTTCTCACAGGTGCAGTTTGGCTATTCGCTTTTAGGCCCAGGCCTGCCTGCCCCTCCCACTCGGCTTTTTCTATCATGTAGAATTCAGGTCCAGCCCCCTCTCTTCTAGGATCCAGCAGCATTGCCCTAAACGGTCCCGCCTGTCACAATGATTCATCCTGAGACCTGGCATCACTTCATACCACTCATTCTGACTCGACTGCCATGCACTTCGGTCTCCGGGAACACTGTTTTTTTACAGTCAGGGCTGTTGTTCTGGGAGGAACGTGAGTGGAGTGGGGAGAAGTAAAGGGGTTTCCACATCGTGGCAATCACATAAGATACTTTCTGGAAAACAACAGGGTGACAGACGTCACAGCCAACCCTCCCCATTTCTGGGTTGCTCATTCTCTTCCCAACAGACCCTAACTCAACTGGTTTCACCTCTGTCTCTTCTCTCTTGCGACACTAAACTTAACCTGCTCCATCCCTTTGATGCCTGACACAGGCCTGTGTGTGCCAGAGGTTACCAATAAATGTGTGTTGAATAATTAAGTGAATTCTTTCATTACCAAACGAGACTTCATTCCTAAATTCCCAGGCATCAGATGATCTCAAAATCCATAGTTCTTCCACTATCTCAAGTCCGCAGTGTCTAAAGTCCTCCTTTATTTCCTCTTCCGATTCTGCCCACCTTCTCGGCCTTCCCGTTTCAATACTCAGCAGAAGCCTCAGTCCTCTTAGTACCCTTGCCCTCTTGGTCCCTAACTCACTAAAGCCCACTGAGTTGGTTATTTCCTTTTACTTCCACACTTCCCTTCTCACCCAAGCCTGGACTCTTGTGCAAAGTCTTCTGCTTTATTGCCTTGTACAATACAACTGGGCTAATCTTACTCCAACGTTTCTTTTTTCAAGCCACTTGATATTTTAAAAATGAAAGTGTCCCTGGCTCCTGTAACCAGTGAAATCCCACTCGGGTGCCTTAGCCTGCACTCAAGGGCTCTGCAGTCCGACCGGCTCACATAAAACTTGCACTCATTTCTGCTCCTGACTGTTGGTAAACTCACTTGCTATTTAACTGATCAGTGGGGCTGAGTTCACTTGGGTCTTGTTACAATAGGACTGGAAACGTGCCCAGAGCTCACACTCAGTCTCCTATTGTCTTCTATTTGATCCAAATCCCCAAGAATAGGTTGAGAGGTATTTTGTACACAACTTCAGAGCTCCCAGATGGAGCAGAGACGGGGAAGGTTTTGCCCTGGCATGGAGTCCGTAGAACTGTAAAAGGAGGCTGGCAAAGTAAGCACAGTATGAAGTGCTCCCAGGTCTGGCATTTTACCCACAGTATCCCCACATCCCATCAGGGCCTCCCGGGTGTGCTGGGAGGGGACGGAACAACAGCCCGGTCTCGGTCTCAGGCAGGCAGTATGTGAGGTCGAGGGGAGGCTGAGCTTCTTCCTGGTGCCTGGCCCGCCTCCACAACAGCTGATGAGGCATTCATTCCGTGTTCCCCCGGGGCCCTGGTCCAACTCCTTCTGAGCTCTCCCAGAAGCTTGTAGCCTGAAAAGAGGTGCAAGTGCTTCTCACACTACCTTTCCAACACTGAGTGCTTTCAGGAGGGAGTTTATCACTTCCACTTTTGTTTCTAAATCCCTACCTGTGCCCACAAATGGATTTGAGGTTCCAAACCCCAAATCTGCTCTGGGTGGACAGTAAAAGGGGAGAGAACTCAAGGAGAGGCCCTGCGAGTGTGCAGTCCTAAAGGTAAGCTTTGTTAGCTTCAAGGCAGTCATTTCTGGTCAACCTTGTTCTCCCTTTTGAGCTCAACTGTTTCTTCTTTCCTTGATCCAGAACCCCTCACTATCATCTCCTTCAGGTCAGAGTGTCCTCTGCTACGGATGCTGGATCCCTCTTTCAAGTGTGAGGACATATGAGAAGCTGTGGCTTGCTGCCTCACTCAGTCACAAAATCAGTTTCCTTTCCTGAACCATTAGTACCGACACTGCCCTCTGCTAGTCAGAGTCCAGCGTCACCACCTGCCCCCTTCTCAGCAGCCATGCCAAGAAGCTCGGCGCTACGTTCTGTGTACCATTAGCTCCTCCAGCCTCCGGAGCCTAGTGCTCTGGATTCTTATTTTTCTCCTGCCTCCCCACGACCTTCCCCCTCTTTTGTGTTCCCAAGCTTTGGCCCGATCTTATTTTAATGTAGTTACACAGGTCAGCTTGAAGCTTTTGCTGAATCCCCATTTCCCCATTGCATGTGGCATTTCATCTACTCCTCAGTGGAGAGACCGGGGTCCACCCCCAGCTGGGAGCCGTGGTAGTATAGCTTCCTTCCCGACAGCATTGAGCAGAACGTCCTCCTTAAGCCCTGTGGCCTCTTACAGTGGCTCTTCCCAGGCCTGGCCACAGCCTGGAGGCCTCCTTCTGCCTCAGTTTCTGAAAGACAGCTTCAGGAGGGTCCTGTGTTTATGGGACCCTGCATTAGGCCCTGGCTCCATAAACCGCTTCCTTTCTTGCCACTTCCAAGCCTCTTTTCTGTCTCAGGAAAAGCAACAGCACCCGTGAGGCCTTCTTTGGGAGCTCTTTCCTGCTTCCCTCTTCTCACTGGACCCAGCTGGTCCTGGGAGGCTGGGCCAGTCTCATCAGGCGTGGTTGCCCTGGCAACATGGGTGGGGCTTAGCCTACCAGCTGTTGATGACAGTTATTCAAGAACTTTCAGTTGGTCCTCACCAGCTAGTAAGGTTAACCAGGCAGCGACTATTGAACTGTGTTTCAGAGGGGGAGGGGCAGCATGGCTTGATCAGAGTCATGCGAGTTGGGATTCAAACCTAGGTGTTTTTTCTCTAAATCCACGCTGCAGGACCTACCACGGATGGCCCCAGTGCCGTCTCCAGCCCTCAATTACAAATGCTGGGCCTGCGGGCATCTCAGAGCTTTTGCCAGAGAGCCAAACATGGCCTGATTTTGATCCAGGAGAAAAATCTAATGCCAAACTTAGGGCACATTTTTAAAAGTGTGATCTGGGGATGCCTGCATCAGAACCATTTAGTTAGGATGCTTGTTTCAAACAGCAAGTGCCAGGACCCCACCCATTACTGGGGATGGGCCTGGGAGATGAGTTTTTAAACAAGCCTCCCAAGTGACTGATCTTTTTGAGGACCGCTGACATTGGGGATCCTATATCTGCATATATCGAAATGCAGGGATGAGCAGAAAATTGTAATATTTACCGTTAATGAAAAATTCTTATTGAGGTATAATTTATATACAATAAACTATGCCCATATAAAATGCACAGTTTGAAGAGCTTTGACAAATTCTTAAACTTTTGAAGCTTTCATCACAGTGCAGATGAAGGACGTTTTCCGCATGTCCCTTTGCAGTCATTATCTCCCACCTATTCCCGCCCCAGCCCTAACAATCTGCTTTCTGGTACAACAAATTATCTTTTCTAGAGTGTCATATATTATAAACAGAATTATTAAGTATGTCCTCTTTTTTTTTTTTTAATAGTATGTCCTCTTTTGGTATCTGGTTTCTTCTGCTCTCAACATAATGTTTTTGAGATTCGCTCATGTTACTGCATTTATCAAGAGTGTGTTCCTTTTTATTGTTGAGTAATATTCTTTTGTTTGGATATATAAGATTTTGTTTTTCCATTCCCTTGTTTTGGTTTGGGTCATTTCCAGATTTTGGCTATTATGTGGAAAGTTGTAAGCACTCTACAATCTATGCAATGTTGATTTTTGTATATGGTGTGAGATAGGGGTTGAGATTCCTTCCTTCATTACCTTTCCTTTTTCTTTCCCTTTTTTCCCTTCCTTCCTTCCTTCTTCCTTCTTTCTCCCCCCCATCCCCCACTGCCCCACTGGATATGTGTATCTGGTTATCCCAACACCATTTATTGAAGTTTTATTTATTTAATTCATTTTTTGACAGAGACAGAGATACAGAGACAGAGAGAGAGGACTGAACTGGGGGAGCTCCCCAGTTCAGCACATGGTTCCGCACGGGCCGGGGCTGGGATTCGATCCCTGGTCCCCAGCGCTGCAAAGTGAGCGCTTAACCCACTGAGCCATCCCGGCTTCCCCTCAACGCCATTTATTGAGAACACTCTTCTTTCCCCCATTGAGTTATCTTGGCACCTTTATTGGAAATCAACTGATCATATATGTGTAGAGTCCATTTCTGGATTTTATACTTCATCAATCTACATGGTTACCCTTAAGCCAATTCCCCATTCTGCTAATTACCATAGCTTTATAGTAATACTTAAAAATCAGGTAGTTAGTGTAAGTCCAAATTCTATTATAGATTCGTTGTATGCTATATACATTTTAGAGTCAGTGTATCACTTCTACAAATAGCTTGCAGGGATTTTGATAGAAATTACATTGAATGTAGATCAATGTGGGGATATTGACATCTTAACAATATTGCGTCTTTTAGTACTTAAATATGATATATTCATTTATTGAAATTTTTACATTTTAGGAATGTTTTATAGGTTTTTAGTGTATAGATCTTAAACATATTTTAATTTAATCCTAAATATTTCATATTTTTGGCTGTTATATAATTTTTCCAATTACTTGTTGCTGGTATATAGCATATGGAAATACAATTGATTTTTGTACACCAACCTTAAATCCTGCAAACTTGCTAAGCTCTTAATTCTAGAGGCTTTGAGAAATATTAAGGATTTTATACATACATGACACAATCATGTCAATGATGTATAAAGACAATTTTATTTCTTCCTTTTCAATCTATATGTCTTTTTATTTCTCTGATTGCCTATAGTCTTCAGTAAAATACCGTATAAAACATTCTCCTGATTTAAGGGGAGAAAACTGTGTGCTCTTTCCTCGTTCTGTGTGATGATGGCTGTAGGATTATTGTGACATCTCACATAACCACAGCACTATGCACTAAGCCAGGAGGTTAACATAGATTCATTACTACTAATGAACATACAGACCTTATTCACATTTCACCAGTTGCCCCTCTAATGTTACTTATCTGGCCCAAGATCCAAACCAGGATCCCACTTTGCATTTTGCTGTCATGTTTTGTGGTTTCCTCCAATTTGAGACAGCTTGTGACTTTGACAGTTTTATAAAGTGTTATTTTACAGTGTTCCTCAATTTATCTTTGCCTGACATTTTCTCACGATTAGGTGGAGGTTATGCAATTTTGGCAAGAACACCACAGAAGTCTTTTTGTGCCCTCTCAGTGCATTTTATAAAGGGGCCCAATATGTCAATGTAGCTTATTTGAGACACATCATCATCATACTTCTTTTCATCATACTTTTTGTATGCACTATCTTTGTTGCATTGCTTTAAAGAGTGTTTGGCTTTGTTTGGGCAGGCAGTTAAAATACTGATGGCTCATCTCAATCTCAAGCTTTGTAAGGCCAGGTCTGGATTATTCTGTACTCTAAGTTTATTTTAGACATACTATTCACATGTGAGTCTTTGGGGTTTCTATGAAATCCCCATGTACTCAACAAAGTTTCCCCACTCCAGCTTGTAGGAATTAAAATGACTCCTGGCCCTGTGTGAGCTCTGAGTTATTCAGCTTAGAGCTCTGGAAATTTCTTTCCCTGGTTATTGTTGTTCTTGCCCAGCCTTATTGAGTTTCAGCCCGCTCGTATCTGTGTACAGACTCACATTCAGCTAAATATTCAAATGGAACCCCTGCAGATTTCTGGAATTCTTTCTCTGCGTAGCTCCCTGCTCTCCAGTACTCTGCCTTGTAAATTCTAACTGCCTCAGCCTCCACATATAGTGATAGCTCATCATGGTCCTAATTTGCATTTGTCTGATGGCTAGTGGTGTTGAACATCTTTTCATGTGCTTATTTGTCATCTGTCCTCTTTGATGCAGCATTTTTTCATGTCTTGTGCCCATTTTGTGGGATTTTTTTATGTTGAATTCTGAGAGTTCTTTGTATATTCCAGATACGAGTGCTTTGTCAGATACGTGATTTGCAAATATTTTCTCCGAGTCTGTAGCTTGCCTTTTCATTCTCTTAACAAGGTCTTTTACAGAACAAAAGTGTTTCATTTTGATGAAGTCCTAGTTAGCATTTATTTTTTATGGGTTGTGCTTTTGGTGTTATGTCTAAGAACTTTTCACCAGTCCCGAAGTCCTGAAGATTTTCTCCTACTTTCTTTTAGAAGTCTTATGATTTTTCATTTAAATCTATGACCCATTTGGAGTTAATTTTCAAGTAAAGTGTGGTGTTTATTTAGGGGTCAAAGTGGGTTTTGTTGTTTTGCCTTGCCTGTAGATGTCTACTTGCTTAAATACCTACCATTTGTTAAAAAAGACTATCCTTCCTGCATTGGTTACTTTTGCCCTTTTAAAAGAATAATCAGTTGGCTGAACTTGTGTGGGCTATTTCTGGATCCTCTATTCCTGTTCCATTAATCTGTGTGTCTATCACACAGTCTTTATTACTATACCTATGTAGTAAGTCATAAAATTGAGTAGCATGATTCTTTCTACTTTTTTATTATTTTCAAAATTGTCTTAGCTATTTTAATTCCTTTGCCTTTCCATGTAAATTTTGGAATAATCTTGCTTATATATAAAAAAAATGCCTTTCTGGGGTTTTGATAGGAATTTGCAGTAAACACACACACACGCACACGCATACCTGCACACACACACAACGCTATGTTGAGTATATTAGTTTCTGAACATACTGTGTCTCTCTGTTTAAAAAAAACCTAAGTATTTTTTTTTAATTTAACTACTGTAAATGTTATTATATATTTAAAAAATCAGTTTTCATGGGCATATCGCAATACAAGTGATTTTTGTATGTTAAACTTGTATGAATGAACTTATATCATTGTATAAATGAACTTGTGTCTTACAATCTTACTGTTAGTTCTAGGAGTTGGATGTCATTTTTAGTTCATTTTGTTTTAGTATATTCCTTGGGGTTTTATATGTAGTTTATCATATCATCTGCAAAAGGGACAACCTTAGTCTTTCTTTCTGATCTTTATGCCTTTTATTTCCTTATGTTATTGCACTGGCTAGAACGTATAGCATTAAGTTGACTAGCAGTGGTGAGAGCAGATATCCGCGTCTTGTACCTCATTCTAGGGACAAAATAATCAATCTTTTATCATTTTGTTGAGTGTTTCCTTTGCAGAAGCATTTTAGTTTGATGTAGTTAGTCCTACTTGTTTATTTTTGCTTTGGTTGCCTTTGCTTTAGGTGTCATATCAAAAAGTCATTGCCAGGACCAATGCCAGGGAGCTTCCCCACTATGTTCTTTTCCTAAGAATGTTATGGTTTCAGCTGTTAAGTTTTTAATCCATTTTGAGTTAATTTTTATGTATGATGTGAGATAAGGGTCTAATGTAATATTTTTTGCATGTGGATATTCATTTTTCCCAGGATCATTTATTCCAGGGCCTATCCTTTCCTCACTATGTGTTTTTGGCACCCTTGTCAAAGACTAGTGGACCATATGTGATCACATTTATATCTGAGCATTTATTCTGTTTCACTGGTCTATGGAACAGAATTGTTCCATAGAATTGTTTTTTCTATTTCTGTGAAAAATGCCCATGGAATTTTGATAGGAGTTGCAATAAATCTGTAGATTGCATTGCGTAGTATGGGCATTTTAACAATAGTAATTCTTCCAGTCCATGAATATGGGACATCTTTTAATTTATTTGTGTCTTCTTCGATTTCTTTCATCAATGCCTTATAATTTTCAGTGTACAAGTCTTTCATCTCTTTGGTTAAATTTTAAAGTATTTTATTATTTTTAAAGCCATTATAGACAGGATTACTTAGTTCCTCTTTCTTTTTTTAAGATTTATGTTATTATTTGGGAGAAGGTGAGAGAGAGAGAGAGAGAGAGAGAGGAAAAAGTGGGGAAGGCCCAGAATAGCGTCCATAGCTGCATATCACCAGTTGTAACATGGTTTCATTTCACACAGGTGGATGTAGGGCCATGTGGGGTGGGGGCCTCCCACAAGGGAGGTGAGAACCTTCGCCACCAAGACATCCCGGCAGCTACCAGTTGCGCCGCAGCTTGGCATACGGGACTGCAACTGGGGCCAGGAACTGAACCCTGGACACTGTGACTGGGAGGCAAATTCTCAACTGCTGAGCTAATCTGGCATCCCTACTTAGTTCTTCTTTATAATGGTAATTTGTGGGGTTTTTTTTGATAAGTTTAGAGCAAGCTTGTCCAACCTGTAGCCTGTGGGCTGTATGCAGCCCAGGATGGCTTTAAATGCAGCTCAATCCAAATTCATAAACTTTCTTAAAACATTATGATATTTTTTTGAGAATTTTTTTTTTTTTAGTTCATCAGTTATCTTAGTGTTAGTGTGTTTTAGGTGTAGACCAAGACAATTCCTCTTCCAATGTGGCCTAGGGAAGCCAAAAGGTTGGATACCCTTGGTCTAGAGCAGGAGTGTCAAACTGGTGGCCCGCAGGCCGCATGTGGCCCCCGAGGTAATTTTTTGTGGCCCACGATGCTCTAAAATAAAATGAAAATAGAAAAAATTGTTATGAAGAAAATAGCGCTTAGGGGGAGATCGAGACAATACTGTACACACAATTCCCCCGTTAACCCTTTAACTACTGAAGATGAGTATACACATGGCCCAGTGCCTTTCCTGGGGGCCTGTGGGCGTGTATAAACGCGCTGACTCAGTTCCAGCGACATTTGTAAATGTGATGTGGCCCGCGTGAATCTTGCCTGTTGCACCAAATGGCCCGTGTTTTAATTGAGATTGACACTCCTGGTCTAGAGGTTCATCAAATTTAGTATATTTCTAAAAGATAAAGCTTTTTGTTTAATAGGTTTGTTTCTACTATTCCATTATTCTTTATTCTACTTTTTTCCCTATTCTTTGAGTTTATGCTATTTTTTTTGTACTCTCAATATGGAAGCTTAGATGATTGTTTTGAGCTTTTTTTATTCCTTGAAAGCACTGCTTCACCTATCCTACCAATGTCCATTTTTTCTTTTGTAGTCCTAATTGTTATGTTTATTCCTGAGATGGCACTGGAGAATTTCAAGCCAGCTGTAGTCACCTCCACAGTGCTTCCACATAGGATTTTTAAGAGAGCTTTTTGACCATAAATTCTGGATTATTTAAAACCAATTAAGAATGGACTTTTCAGGTAACTTCTCACTGAACCTACAACTGTATCCTTCTACGTGATCAGATTTAGAGCAGCTGACTCAGTGTTGTGGGGGAAGAAGGCTTGTGTTTCAGATTTTATATTCTCTCTTCTGCTTCTTTTGAATTATTGCTGTGAAAGTTCTATTCTGTCAGTCTCCTTTTCTCCTCTGTTTTTCTAGCTATACCCAAGCTGATTTGGTGTGCAGAAAGTTCAATTATCTTTTCAGACGTGGCAGATTTAATGAAACAGTTGTTTGAATTTGGTTCTCATCCAGCATGAAATGAGGATAAAGGGCATTTAAAATTATGTCAGAAATTCTATTTCATGAAATTGGAGTAACTTATTTCATTTTCCCCCAAAATTCCATTTAAAGACAGGTGGCCTTTTAAAGATAGATGTATTTGTCACAGTGGATACATGAGCCTTCCTGGACTTTCACAGCAGACTTTCTAGCTAAGTGACCTGGATTGTTTTCCCTGAGTCAAGTTAGAATTAAATTGGTCCCACATATGGACAGGGGATGGATAATCTCATAGCTTTCTTCTTATTCGTTTCTCCGTATATTCTATTAATTTTTTGAAAACCATTGGGCTTCCAGTTCTTGTTAGTATATAGAAAGTTGCAAGAGACTTATATGCTCACTCTAATGTGAGAAAGCTGGATAAACTACAAATCATACTTGTTAAAAACCCATCTGAGAGCTGAGGATGCAAAAATGTTTAAATGAACTAATTCTAGAGTATAAAGAACCCTTTCTAGGATAGTGAGACATGAGGCTGCTTTCATCATCGTAGGGGTATAGTGGATAGACAAGCAAACCCATCAAAGAGAGGGGATTTTTGAAGACACAATGAGAAGCAAGCTGAACTGGCTAAAATTTGCATGATCTGGCATGATGTATTAAAATCTCCGAAAGACCTTACTGCAAAATGTCATCCATCTGCCAGTTCTCATCTAGAGGGCCTCACCAACTACACTGCCCTGGCCTGGTGACAGTGAAGAACAGGAAATGAGGTTAGAGAGGCAGATTTCCCTAGGCGCACATTTCTTTCATTCTTTTTTTTTTTTAATTGGGGTAACATTGAGTAGTAAAATTATATAGGTTTCAAGTGTACAATTCTTTAATGCATCATCTATATTGCACTGTGTGCTCACTGCCCAAAGTCAGTTCTCCTTCCATCACCATGTACACATAATTTTGTTCTAAGTCTTCACTAAGTACATAGTAACAGCAGGGACAGGGGAGGAGGACAGAGAGAGACCACTTCAAGGCAGAACTGACTATCATGTTTTGCCAAAGGAGCACATAGTCAAAGGTAAAGAACATATGAAAAAGCAGGAAGATGTGAACTGTAATCAAGAGGAAAAATAGCCAATAAAGACAGAACCAGGAATGACTCAGAGGTTGGGATCAGCAAACCAAAAATTAAAAAATAAGTGTAAAGTTTAAAATGAGTAAAAAAAAATCAAGATTTTAGCAGAGAATTGAAACTCCTTACACACATAATAAACAAACAAACAAATAAATGGAAATTCAAGAACTGAAATAAAAATTTTATTTGAAGGACTTAGCAGCAAATTAGATATAGCAGCAGAAGAGATCAGTGAACTTGCAGATAAAAGAAATTTATCCAAACTGATGCATAAGGAAAGAAATATAATATTTAAACTAAATTAAAAAGTTACAAGAGTTTCAGAGAATGGTAGGATACTATCGAGTATTATAACATATGGATATTTAGAGTCTCTAAAATACAGGAGAGAGAAAATGAGGCAAGGGAAATATTTGAAGTGACTATACTTAAGAATTTTCAGAAAGTAATGAAAAATATAAATTGTCAGATTGTAGAAGCACAGGAAAACCCAAGTAAAATAAATACAAAGAAAACCATACCAATGCACATCATGTTGTTGAAAACCAAAATTAAAGAAAATATCTTAAGCACTGTCAGAGAAAAAGGACACATGCATTTAAGGATATAATAATAAGAATAATGGCTGACTTCTCATAAAAACAAAACAAAACAGTAGAATCCAGTGGAAAATGGAATGGCTTTTTTTTTTTTTTTTTTTTTTTTTTTTTTTTACATGCTGAAAGAAAAAAAAAATTATATCCATACTTCAGAAATTAAAAATAAAAAAAGACATTTGCCCACATGAAAAAGCTGAGAGAACTTGGCTCTAGCAGACTTTCATTACAAGAAATTATAAAAGGTTCGTGAAGCTAAAGGGAAATATGAAATGAAGCCTGGATGTATAGAAAAGAACACTAGAAAGAGTAAATGAGTGGGAAGGGGTGTGTTTGTATATGTGTATGTAATTATTGTTTTATTTACTCAATAGGTATTTATATTCAATTATACATGTAACATTTTCTTTGCTCCATATTAAAGATGAATACTGGAATATCACCATGAACTCTCTCAGGTTATGTTTATTGAATATACCTTTCGTTCATATTTATTGCTAATTTTTTTCCTGGGTAAAGATTTCTAAGTTGGCAGTTATTTTCATTCATCACATTGAGATGGTCATTCCACTGTTTCCTAAGTTCACTGTTTCTTTAGAGAATTCAGTTATCTGTCTAAGTGGTGCACTCTAATGATTTCTTTTAAGGTTTTTGTGTTTTTTTTTGTCTTTGTCTTTGGTTTTATGCAGTTTTAACATAGTATATGTACATGTGGATTTCTTTTTAAAACTTTCAGCCTGGGATTTATTTGACTCCCTAAACATGTGGTTTGGCATCTGTATTAGTCAGCTCAGGCTGCAGTAACAAAATACCACGAACTGGGTAGCTTATAAACAACAGAAATGTATTCATCACAATCTTGAGGCTGGCAGTCCAGGATCATGGCCAAACGTGGTTGGGCCAAGGCCCAGTTCCTGGTTCACAGCCGGCAACTTCTAGCTGCATCCTTACGTGGTGGCGGAGGTGAGGGAACCTTGCAGGAGCCTCTTTCTTTTATAGGCACTAATCCCATTCATAAGGGCTCCAGACTCATGGTCTAAGCACCTCCCAAAGGCCCCACCTCATAATACCATCATTTTTGAGGTTTAGGATTTCAACATATAAATTTTGTGGGAACATATTCAAGCCATAGCAGCATCTTTTATTGGTTCTGGACAATTCTTGTCACCATATCTTCACATTTGCCTCTGTTCTGGTTTTTGGGGGCAGGGACGGGGGGAGGGGGTGCATCAGTAAAACACGTATGTTAGACCTTTTCACTGCACCTGTCAGCAAGTAAATACTTCCATGTCTCTGCACAGTTAGGACTGTCTGAGCAAATGTTATTAGTACCTGAGTTAAAGGAAGTTAAAGCATGTGAGGACTGAAGCCATCTGCTCCCATTCAAAGGGCAACGAAACTTCTCTAAACTCCTCACCTCCCCAAGCCAAGCTATTTCATTCTGGAGTGGAAACTTCCTATTTTACTTTCTGAGGAAATGTATTTACATTTCAAAGGGGAATAAAACCTGGAAAAATAGAGACAGTTGTTACATTTCAAAAGATAGCAAAAGATTGAAGAGCAAATGTTTCTTTCTGCCCCCTCCCCCACCCTCTTAGGAAGAAAGGATGGTAGTTGGGCATTGTATAGCCTATGTGAACTGCTAGATTCATGATTCCAGGTTTTCTCTCCTGTAGTGCAAAAAATTCTTTGCACATGCAGGTCTAATTATTCCCATGGTGTCACCTAAAGGTGGAAGAAATTGGGTTTAGGAAACTGGTATAGTTATTGATGTAAATTATCATTTGCCTTTTCCCCAAACTTCATATTTTCATTCAGAATAACAGACATCATTAGAGATATTTAAAACTTGCCACATAGTATTTCTTTTTTATTTTCCATCCTCTTGTCTTGACTATTCTCTGTACAGTTTCTTCTTCTTCTTTTTAAGATTACTGTTTTTGACAGAGACAGATAAAAGGGGGAGGATCCAGAACAGTCTCCATAGTTGTATGTCATCAGTTTTGACATGGTTTCATTCCACACAGGAGGGTGGGGGCCATGCAGGGCAGGAGCTGGGCTTGGGGCCTCTGGGAGGCACGCTCCCTTGAGCCAGGGGCTATTCCAGGGGGTGAGAGCCACACTGGGGGCCTCCCTCATGGGAAGCGCAACCCAGTTCAGCATATTCGATCCTCGGTCCTCAGGGCTGCAAAGTGAGCACTTTACCCCCTGAGCTATCCTGGCTTCTCCTGTATAGTTTCTTCTGACCTACATTTTAGTTCACCAATTTTCTCTTCAGTTGTAATCTACCATTAAACCATCCATTGAAATATCTTGGGGCAATGAAAATGTTTTATCTTTTTATTGTGATGGTGGTGGTTACACAACTATAGTTTATCTCAAAGTACGAACTTGAACTTTAAACAAATGGACTTTATTATACATAAATTATATCTCAATAAAGCTGTTAAGAAGATAAAGAGGAAGATAGGACAGAACAGAAAGAAACTTCACTGAATTCTTAATGCTCACTTTATTGTATTTTGTAGTTCTAAAAATTCTACTTGGTTCCCTTACATATTGGTTATATCACTTTTTACAGTTTTTAGCTTTTTGCCCAAATAGTTTAGATTGGCTTTTATCTCCTTGAACATAATATACTTACTGCATTTTTTCTGTGTATAAGATCCCCCCATGTATAAGACGCCTCCTGCTTTTCTAACTCAACATTAAGACAATACATGGGTTACTCCCGTGTATAACATGACCCCCAAATTTTGGTCTAACAATTTTAGACAAAAGTATCGTCTTATACATAGAATAATATGGTATATATTTTATAGTCTGTGCTGGCAATGACATTGTTAGAAGTCCCTTGTGGGTCTGGTTTTGTTTTTTTTCTACTCATTCTCATTCATAGCATCTCATTTTTCATATATGTGTGGTTGTCTTATACTATGTGTTAGACAATGTATTGGGTAAAGTAATTAAAGTCTAGGATGTGTCCTTATCTTCTTTGGAATGTGGGTTATTTGTTTGTTTGTTTATCACTGTTTTTATCAGATAACTGGGAGCACTCCCAATCCAGGATTACTTTAATCCAAGCTCAGGCCTTGTTATTTCCTCCATCACCCAAATAATCTGAAGCCATGTTTTCATCTTTGTGAAGTTAGTTTATTTCTGGTTACTCTTACCTCTGGTGTGAAGTCTTTGGGTTCACAGCCTAAAATCAGAGGTCATTATTGGGTCCCACATTTGGAGGGCTCTGGACTCCAAGGTTTCCCCCCATAATCCCTTGAGGCCACCAAAAGCCAAAAGGTATAGTGCAATTTAGGGCGAGTGAGGCCAAAGTACCTCACTAACTTCTCTAGAGTCCAGGTCCCTCTGGAATCTTGGCCAGATAATGTTTAGTATCAGCTGAGCTCTGTGATGCTCTTAAGAAGATGATTTTTATATTTTGTTAGACTTTTAGCTGTATCTAGTAACAGTTTGGTTTGAACTACCTAGTCATTTTTAGGGGAATTAAAAATCTTAACACTGATATTTAAAATAAATATTTTTGTTAAATTAAAAAAACATTGACTTCTCTAGTTATAAAAGTTATACCTGTTTATTGTATTAAATTTTGAAAAATAAAACAGAAAAATAAAAATGAGGAAATACATGCCCTAGGAATATCTCCAGTCAGAGTTAAATATTTGTTAATGTATGGTGTATTTCATTTCATTCTTCTTTTTTCCCCTGTGTGTTTAAGTATAAGAATGTGAATGCATATATATTTTTATACTGTGCTTTTATTTTTTAACATTCTATTGCCAGTTTTTTGTTAATAAATTTTTTTTGTGTGTGGAACAAATGGTTTTATTGGCTTTGTCATGTCCCAACATAAATGTATCAAAATCTGTTTAGCCATTTTCCTACTGTTGAATTTTTACAGGAGTTATAATTTTTCCTCATTATTATAGTGTTGATCAATCTTGATCAAGAACTTCAAGGTAAACAAAGGGTTTATCTGCAGGTCTTTTTGAGGAATTGCAAATCTGGGCAATGCAGATTTGAGCAGAAACCCAACTGTGTTCTGAGGGGGGAAAGGACAGTGTTTGTAAAGACAGAAAAGCGGGGGCTTAGTGGTTTTGGAAGAGCTGTGCTTGGTGCCAGCTGGTGGACTTACACTGTGCTCTATACATGATTAATTTCTTGTGTCTGTTGCTAGGAGGAAATTTATTTTTTAATAAGAGAGTTCAGTGATGCAGAGCCATTTCCAGACACTGTACAGGATGCAGGCATTTGGTTTAGAGCAGTTCAAAAGGTCAGTTTCCCATGTAGGGGATGTATGAGCTCAGCTGCCTGGAGGCCTCCCGGATCCAGTTTAGGTTGCTCTCTTGACAATACCAACTCCATTTCGCCATTTTCTTAAACAGTTGTATAAATTGCATATTTGCATGTAAAAATTTCTCAGGACTTCTGAATATTTCCCTAGGATTTCCTCTTTAAAATGGAAATACTAGGAGAAAGAGTATAATTAGAAATGTTGTTTTGATAACAACAGAAACTACCAGTAGGTCGATCTATCCCTTTGCCAATTTATCCTCAGTACATTCAGGGCTGTTGTCAGTGTGAACTCAGTGTGAGTTATGAGTTTAAGGAAGCTTATAATTGCAAGTAAAGTACATCAATCTTATTTCCTTCACCACTTTGGAAAAGTTTTCTGCTGAATAGGTGGTACAGGCAACTCTGCTTTAAGGCAATGGTTCTCAACCACAGATGCACATTAAAATCACCGGGGTCTTACCCCGAGAGCAGTTTAATATGAATCCCCAGGGGCAGACATGGGCATCTACGTAGCTATGTGTGTAATTCCTCAGCTAATTCCAATGTGTAGTCAGGCTTCAGGACCACTGTTTTAGAGTAAAAGAAAGTTTGGTTAGTGTTTAGTACCCAAATGAATTTTAATTGTCCACTTGAGTAGCTTTGACTTTGCTTTCTTAGGACATGAATTTACTTCTGATTATGATTATACTTCAGAACAAGGGTTGATGGATACAATATGCAATGCTTGCTTAAATTTGAATTTCAGAGAATGACCAATACTTTTTTTTTAATTTATTTTTTTATTGTTTTTGACAGAGAGAGAGAGAGAGAGACAGAGAGACAGAGAGAGAACTGAACCGGGGGAACTCCCAGTTCAGCATATGGGTCCGCTGGGCCGGGGGCCAGGATTCGTTCCTCGGTCCCTGGTGCTGCAAAGTGAGCGCTTAACCCACTGAGCCATCCCGGCTTCCCCATACTTTTTTTTTTTTAGACAAAGTATGTCCCAAATATTGCATGTGACATGCTTATTCTAAAAAAATTATTGGTTATCTGAAATTCAGATTTAATTGGGTATCTTGTGTTTTTATTTGCTTACTCTAAGTAAGCATGGTTATATTTTAGGATACATCTGGTTTTCTGTGGCATTCCCTGATCTTGCCCAGGAGTGGTTTTGGGACTCTGTTTTATGAAGAGGATTGTAATTGATTTCAACCTCAGATTCTCTCTGCCTAGGATAGAAACAACCATCATGAACCTTCTAAAATAAGTCTACAAAGAAAATTTCCTAATACTCCATAAGGCCTTGGTGGCCCTTTGGCATGTCCTAATCTCTGTTGTCAGAAGCTTTGACTTGGTATAGGAGAGGGTTCCAGATGGCCATAAAGTATGTACTAGCCTCTTTGGACCCAGAGATGGAAGCTTCTGCCACTTGGAGAAGTCAGTGAACTGAACTGTATGCTCAGCAGTAGGCTTTTGTTCAGAAGTAGTTACTGGAGCGTCTGTTAGTTATGGGTAGGTAAGGGGAGTTGACACCCATTATCCTGGAAAAAGGGTATAAGAGGGCATCTGGTTGGCCTTTTTATTTTATTTTATTTTATTTTATTTTGACGTGTGTGTGTGTGCACACGTGCGTTTAAAAAATGCTGTATTTCCCTTTAGTAGTCAGTCTCAAAGGGTGAACCAGTTTGCACAAGTTGCCTATGGTGGAGTGTTGGGTGGGTGGGTGGGGGGGTCGCCTATGTGTAAACGCACTTTGACTACAAGTTCGGTCACTGCCTGAAACCTTGAAGTTAGGAGGACTTGGTGAGGTCAATTGGCATGGCCCTGCCCATAGTATTACCATAGAAAGACCCTCAAGGGATCCAAGAGGGACTCATCGGAAAGAAAATGGGAGTCCCGGTTGGAGGCCCAGAACCAACAAGGGACAGAGCCCTATTGGACTGAAAGTTCCCCATTTCCCTACTTCCAGCGTAATCTGAGGAACAGTATTTAAGAATGTGGGTTAGAATATAGAAGACACGAAGCCTCAGAGCCCCAGTGTGGGACCCCACTGTCGATTGAACAGGAACCTGAACCAGTAAGGAAATCCCACCAACAGACCATCTGATCCAACCTCATAGGATTGGCTTTCTATGCTGACACCTAGTGGTGGCATCTGGAAATGACAGCAGAAGGCAGAGCTTGCTCTTTTTCCACCTGGGGCAGGAAGCAGGACTGAAGGGGTAGGATTCTTGGACAATGCAGGGGAGTGGGGAGGGCTTGGAGGGAGAGCCTGGTCCTCCTGACCACAAGGGTAGGTGGGTACTGAGGCAATGACGAGAGGTGGCTCTACTGAGTTCACATCCTTGTTTTGCCACTTGTCAGAAGTTGGCAAGTTACTGCATCTCTTGCTGACTCAGTTTCTTGTAGAATAGTGCCTGGCATGTAGTAAGTGCTCAGTAGATGATAGAGGCTGATGTTATAGTTATTATTGCTAAGGAAAGATAAAAAGATGACACAATATTGGCAACCAAGTGAGCAGATACCATTACAGGCTGAGGTAGATATCATGATTGTCACTTTGCAAATAATGTGACTGAATTTCAGAGACTGTGAATGACTTGCTCCATAGCAGACAGACATGATTGGAAATCTGGTCTTCTGAATTGACTTGCATTTCCTGGAAGCTTGAATTACCTAGCCTAATAACCAGGTCTCCATGATTCTTCGGCCATGATCAGAGACAGATACAAAATTATTTTTATGGCAAATCAATCCAAAGTTAGGGAAGCCGGGAAGGCTCAGTGGGTTAAGTGCTTGCTTTGCAGCCCCGGGGACCGAGGATTGAATCCTGGTCCCAGCCCATGCAGACCCATATGCTGAACTGGGGTGTGCTTCCCATGCGGAAGGCCCCCAGTTTGGTTCTCGTCCCCCCTCCCCCCACTGGTTTGGCCCCTGGCTCTAGGGGGCGTGCCTCCCATGTGGGAGGCCCCCAGCCCAGTTCCTGCCCTGCACAGCCCCACCCACCTGTGTGAAAGAAAACCATGTTGAAAACTGACGACTTACAACTATGGAGACTGCTCTGGGCCCTCCCCCTTCTCTCTGTCAAAAACAATAAAACATCTTAAAAAAAAAAAGATTCAGATAATAAATCTGAAGCTGAATCCACAGGAGAAAAAGCCCTACTTATATCACCTATGATTCCCCCCTTAAATCTATTGTTTCTTTCCCATCTCAGTGCCTCTGCATTTGGTTAAGCCTCATCTCTTTTCTAGACTCTGCGGGGACCTTCTAGCCACTCCTGCTCCCCGTCAGGCTTTCCTGCGTGCATCTAGAGGGTGATCTTTCTACACTGTACCCCCGCCTTGAGCCTGGCCGTGTCTCCCCACCTCGTGTGTGACAGTCCAGGCTGTTTAGCTGTGTGTAATCGAACCCCAGTCTCCTGGTGAGGTTTTTTCCCCACTACTTTTCCAAGAGGTAGGTTCTCCTTTCTTCTGTTTCCGAAGCATTTGGACACTTCCATGGCATCACTCCTTGTGTTGCAGTGAAACTGTTAGTTGTACTCAGTCATTCCAGGAGGCTGAAGTCATTGAAGACAGAGATGATATCTGATCCACTAGTGACTAGCACGGCAACAGGCTGGGACATGTGGATGAGTGGGCGAGCTCATGCTTTGGGCTCATTTAGAATACAGATGTGGGCACTCTTTGAGTTTAAGGTCAAATGCAGCTCCTCATTGCATCATGGGTAGCATGAAACAGATGAGCAGAAAATAAATGGCCATTGTATACTATAATGATGTGCCAATTCTGTATCTTTTAAGAAACGTGGGGAAGCCGGGATGGCTCAGTGGGTTAAGCGCTCACTTTGCAGCGCCGGGGTCCGAGGATTGAATCCCTGCCTGGCCCGTGCGGAACCATATGCTGAACTGGGAGCTCCCCCAGTTCAGTTCTCTCTCTGTCTCTGTCTCTGTATCTCTCTCTCTCTCTCTGTCAAAATAAAAAAATAAAACTAAAAAAAAAAAAAGACGTAAAACGTAGTTTGACTATACATAGAGCTTGCTAATCAATAAGCAAAACTAAAACATGTTATTGCCAGAATTTGAGACACTTTGAAGATTTCTATGGGCATGTTGGGAGCATCAGCAGAAGTTCATTTAGTCTTCTGGTCGATGGTGGTACAATAGAGGTTAGACGCTGCTAACCAGACTACCTGGACTCAATCCTAGCTTAGTTGCACTAGCTGTGTGACCTTGGACAACCTCCTCAGCCTCTCTCTGACAAAGTTTACTCATATGTAAAAATAGAGATATTCATAGCACCCCTCGTAATGTTGTGCAGAGTTAATACCGACAAAGTGCTCAAAACAGCGCCTAGCAGTTAGTAAGCACTGCTCATGTGTTAGCTCTCATTACCAACCAGGGATCTTGGTCCTATTCTGAAAACTGGGCACCATAACATCAGGGGAGAAGGGCCTTCCTTTCACCCACCCAGACGCTTCGTCCCCACTCACATACTGTCTCTACAGTTCTTTGCACACATTGGGAATAGCCCTGGCCCTGAAAAGAGCCAGTCCTCGTTTTTCTTTTTCCCTTTAAAGCTGGTTAACGAGCCATAGTTTCTGTCAGAGTAATTGAATCTGGACCATCAGACCAATAGATCACCTTAATGCATTTGGCCTCAGTGCCCTGTCTCCCCCTTGCCTCATCCCCTTGGTATTGCAAGCTTAAAAACAAAAGCTTTCTGGCCTCTGAGTTATGTCCGCCCGCTGTTTCTGTTACCTGGCTGTGCAGAAGAATGTTCTGACTTAGGCTCTTTGATTATAGACACCAAAGGTTTTCCCCCCTGATATATTGTTTAAATTACATCAGTTGCTTAATGATATATAGAGTGCATTTCCCAGCAGTTTTCTATTAGGCTCCCCTGAGGGGACCTGTTCAGGAGCAATATATATATGGCCCCTTTTCTCTTTCTATCTCCTGCCTCACCCACTTCTGCGTCTGGTGGTTTCGTGGCAGGTAGGGGCCTGAGTTCTGGATCCCAGTTGTCATCTGTCAAGTGGATGAACTTGAGCTATCCATTCACCTCGTGGGGCCCAGAGTCTTCTATAAAATGAGTGGGCTGGGCTAAGGGGATTGCTAGGTATCCTCCCAGCTCAGGATTCTCTGATGCCTCAGCTCTTCTCCCCACGCCTGACTCAGAGCTGGTGATTCGTAAACACCTCGGTGGGGCCTACAGGGAGAAACCCATGTGCTACAGTACGTGAGGCTCAAGAGTGCCAAAGCTACATATCGCACGGTAAAGATATGCTGCCACACTGCTCAGCCTGTGGGTCCTACCTCCCAACATGGGCTCTGCTGATACAGAGGGTCCTAGTATGGTGATAAGTCCTTAGGTGTCCAATGTGGGATCTGGAGATCTTGTCTGGTTGCCAGTTAATCAACATGTCAGGGACACTAATGACAGCTCGTAAGAAGCTGAGACCAGTCTCTGGCTTCTCATGTACTCCTGTGATGTGCAGCATAGGGACGAGTGCACTGTAAATGCTCACTAAATATTTTTGAATAATGTAATAATCAGGGGTAGATGTGACTGTGGAGAAATCTAATGTCACTTAGGCTGCATTAATAGAAGCATATTATCTAGAATGAGGGAGGTGACAGCGTCACTGTTGCATGCTTGCCCATTAAAGCTCCATGAGACCTGGGACAGTGTTTGCCTTATGTATGCATGTATGTATGCATGCATGCATGTATGTATGTATATATGTATGTATATATATATGTATTTTTATTACTGTATTGCCAGCAAAAGCATTGTCAGTTGCCAGGCTTGTAATAAACATGCTGCCTGTCTGAAAGAGGGAGATCTTGTTCTCCTTCAACATTGAGAGGAGGCTCATCAGTGCACCTGTGCAAAGTAGCAGAACTGGGGGATGTTTAACAGGCCAACTAGCAAAGCCTGAGAGTCTCCCCCAATTATTTGGATAGTGCACACTGTTAAAATTCAATTAAGGTTTAAATATCTTATTGGCTTTATGCAATGATTCATGTATCAGGCAGCTTTCTGTCTAACAAATAGAAAGGAGCTCCGAAGAGCTGTACAAAATGAAAGGCTTTTATAGGAAGAAGTTACTAGCCAAGAGTGGATCATTTCAGGCAAGGTCACCTTCCTTTGGGGGGCAGCGTGGTCTATTAGGCAGACTACCTCACTAGTACTGACCAGGTAATTCCAGGCTGATTGGTTAAGATCCCACTTCTGGGAGAGGTTGAAACTGTAATGAAGTTAAATATTAAGTCTTAGTTTGGTGATATGGGCTTAGCACAAGTGACTCCATGTTTAGCTTGTCTTTTTTTTTTTTAAATAACATCTGTATTTCCTTCTGCCTAATGAGCATCCACTCTCCCTTTTAGTCACAGTGTCCTGATTTTGTTTTGGGAATCCCTTGGAGTCCAGCCCTGTGGGATTTGCTGATCCCACTGTGTACAGCCTTGGTGGGGCCATTTCTCAAGGTGCCCTAGCTGCCCAGCTAAGAGCAGCACAGAGCCCAAGCTAGGCTTCCCTAGAGTGGTGGCTCTCAAAGTCTGGTCCCTGCCAACCACAGCAGCAGTGCTGAGGGCAGGGGTGGCAAACCTTTTGGCGATTGAGTGCCAAAGTTTATGAAATAAGAGTATACTCGCTCGACTCGCATGCCAACCCATCGAGTGAGATAGAGGTATCGATTATTTTTATGTCTATAAGAGGCATAGGATGTTTTTATAACAAAAAACAATAATTCCACGTGCCAAAATAATTGTTCCGCGTGCCACTTTGGGCACGCGTGCCATAGGTTCACCACCCCCGGCCTAGGGGCTTGTTAGAAATGCAAGATCCTGCAGCCCTACTTCAGATTCAGGAACTTTGGGTGTGGGCCCCAGCAACATGTGCATTCTTCCAGGGCATTCTGATGCTAAAGAGGGGTTCAGCATTATCTGAGAGTTTCACTCTTGATTTCAACAGAACATGGAGAACAATTGCACCTAATTTGTCTGCTGGTGGGGGGTGGGGGTGGAGGGTATGACTCTCAAGAGACTGTTCACAGGTTCTTGCTCCTAAGATCCTTGCAGCCTATCATGTCAGCCATCCAAGTCTTCAGCTTTTCTTTAATTCAGTGAGTGTCTCCATCTTCTCCAAATAAAAAACAAAACAAAACGAAACGAAACAAAACAAACTTTCTTCACTTTAGGTAGAGTCAATTTCGGTTTCTTAGAATTAAAGAGCCTAATTGACCCTGTATGGGAGGATTTGGTCAGAAGACCCAGAGGGTCCCCTCCAGACCGGCATGTTTTGACTGAATGAGTCAATAAATAAAGGCTTGATTGTTCATTGCAGCACTGTTCACGGTGGCCAAGTCATGAAAATAACCTGTGTCCTTTGATAGATGACTGGATAAAGGAGTTGTGGTGTATTTACACAATGGGATAGTACTCAGTGATAAGAAAAGATGAAATACAGCAATTGGTGACAACATGGATGGACCTTGAAATCATAAGTCAGACTGGAAGAATCAGGAAACATATGGCTTCACTGATAGGTGGAATATAAAACTGAAAGGAACAAAGAAACAAAAACTTATAGACACACTCAACAGTTTGGTGGTTACCTGAGGAGGAGGGGAGGGTGGTGGGGTGGGGGTAAGGGGGTGGGAGTGGGCACCAGATATGTGGTGATGGAAGGAGAGCTGATTCTGGGTGGTGAGCACATAATGCGATACAAAGACGATATAATGTAGAATTGTACACCTGGAATCTATATTGCTGACCAATGTCACCCCAATACATTTAGCAATAAAAAAAAATGCTTTTGATTGTTGGAAGTAAACCATGTCTCTTCTACTTTGAGGTCTGAGAGAAAGTAAGATTAGGGCAGGGGAGGAAAAAGAAGGCGAGGAATGTGAATGACCCTGATTCCAGGGTAACTCGAGTTTGGCCTGCACAGGGATTAGACCAAGTGCCAGGAGACATACTCCCACCAGTGAGAGCTTCTTTGTTGACTGACTGTGTGATCTTAGGGAAGTCATGTGACCTCCCTAGGCCCCAATTTTCTCTTTAGAGAGGATTACTCTGTACTCTGCCTGTTCCTCTTCTGTATCTAAATTAAAATGCACGCGTGACTAACAGCAGCCTTGGGGGGCGCTTGAACAGAGTGCTGCCTGTTGGGTTGTGAGAAATGTGACGAGGAAGTCTTCAGCTTGGTCATTTGGACCCGCTGCTTCAGGGAAGACCCTGCTGACTCACCAACAGCCCTGCCTTCCTGAGGACGGGATGGGGGTCAGCTCCGAGCTGCTACCATCGGCCTTCCCAGAAGCGCCCTGCTGGGGTGGTGTGGGGGATTTGGGGGCAGGAGGAACAGACATTTAGGAGAGTACTCAGGGTTCTGAAGGATGGGGAGATTTTCTAACTGGAATGAGGATTTCTTGGAAGTGAGCCTTTTCTAAAGAGAAATTGGTATAAATGAGTGTCTACACATCAAATTCAGAAGGGCTGTGGAACTCACATGTCCTGGGAACAGGAATGTTCAAAAGCGCCAGTTCATGATGTTTGCATGGCTGTTGGTGCATCTGCAGACAGCAGAACCAGCCCGGGAGCCAGCGATGCTGGGGGTTTGGGAGGCTGGGCTCCAGTCTCTCCCTCACTTTGTGCCCACAGTGCCCTACATGCCAGCTTCTTTGCAAGAACCCATTTTGATTGCCAGTGACTGATAGCCACCTTATAACAACTTGGGGACTCAGGGGGACCTTATTAGCCATAGAATCAAATCTGGAATGGGAATGGCCACATTTTCCAAAGGAAAGGGTACAAAAGATGTCAGGAGCCAGGGCTTGAACCAGCTGACGCCTCATCTTTGCTTCTCTCTGTGGGATGCATTTACTGATCTCACCATAGATCACCTTCCACACGGTGGCAGATCTGGCTGCCACCGCGGCCCACTGCCCACTTTTGCTACTCTCATTACTGAAGAGGGGCTGGATTTCATTGTTGGGGTCCCAAGTTAAAGAGAAACCTCAAATGACTAAAAAATCGCAGCTCAAAATCATGACGAGCTCTGCCAGGGACTTCCTGTGTGACCTCGCAGAAGTTGCTTCACCTTTCTGAACAGCTGTCTTCTCAGTGAGGATGCACATAGTGTCCAGATCAGAGAGGCAGTTGTTGTCTAGTGCTATTTGGAAGCAGTGTGACTTTCGGCTGGTCCCCCAAACTGTGGGTGCCCCGAAGGGACATAGAGCAGTGAGTGCATCTCCCCACCGGTGCTAGAGCATTTATTCCCAGCTGTCCCCACAGCTCACGGGCTCCCTCCACCGCTGCAGCTTAAGGACAACAGGTGACGAGCTGTGGGCCAGCCCTCCACTGGTGGACACTCTATTCCTTTCTCTAGTAAGGACTGAGGGGGATGTGCTTATAGGAAGAACTTGAGTCGGTTCCAATTTATATTATTAAAAAGGAATCATTCTTGAGCCTGGGTTCCCTGTTATGAATGGGTTGCTTTTAAGAATAGACTCTATTGTGAGCACTGTGTCAGGTGTTCCACATCCATTATTTAATCTAATAGTCACGAAGACACAGCAGGGCGAGGGTTCTTTTTTAAATATAATTTCATTTTATTTTTTTATCGTTAAATGGATTGGGGTAACATTGGTTAGTAAAAATTACATAGGTTCCAGGTGTACAAGGGCAAATGTTCTTAACCCTCTTTTCAGACTCAGGAAATGTGCCTCACTCAGGGAAGAGCAGTCACTGGCTGGTGGTCACACACCTGACTTGTGGTGGAGCCAGGATTCAACCCCAGCTTGTCCAGCTCCAAAGCGCGTGTGCTCCACCCCTGCCTATGAGGCACCTTCTGCGGGAGGCCGAGCCTGGGCATCCAGGAGGCCTCAGCCACGCCTTCCGGCCTCCTCCCTGGGTCAGGAGGGCCTGTCTGCATGTGAGCTCTCCGGGGCGTTTCCCCAACTGGTGGAGGAGCTCTGTGCAGTGCACTTTGTGCCTTAGGTTATCTGTCCCCTCACATCCCTCCCAGAGGGCAGGGAACACAGCACTCCGCACGAGCCCCAAGACGAGATGTGGGTGAAGGAGAGGGGTGGGAAGAAGCATGCGAGCCCTGCTCCCCACCAGGTGATGCGCCCGTCGGCAGGTCCGGCCAGACTCCAGGAGCTCGGCTGTGGTCGGCTTCGAGCTGGCTTCTCAGGGCGCCACCTAGAGAAGCCACAGTTATGGGCATTCCGTGCGAGGCAAGTGGCAAGGAGAGAAGCGGAGGGAGCAGCAGTACTGTAGCAGAGTGCGGCCATTCGAGGGCCCTGCCCTAATATGTTCTGCGTGCTCGGGGTTCCTGCTTTGCTGGGGACAGCCAGGAGGGTCACGCAGCCCCTGCCCTGTAGTGCCCGTGGAGCTGGGACACCCTGAGCTGGGCATCAGGGCTTTCCTGAGCCTCAGATGATGCTCTGAGCCCAGCCTGCACCCTGAATGTGGACAGGAAGAAATAATAGCCGTGGCCTATTACAGTCCAGGGCTGAGGATCAAGGTCTGACTCCTCAAGGGACCCACGTCCCACTGATCCTGTTTAGTAATGGCTCTCAGCCCCAGGGAGTGTGGGCCTGAGTGGTGGCGACTCAGAAGCACTGAGGGGCTTTTGCAGATGAGCACACTGTGCCCCGTCATGGGTGGGGAGTCAGCCGCCGCTCTCAGAAGCAGCAAAGGCAGACTCAGCCCCAAGCTCTGGGAAAGCCCTGCACAGGCCCTCAGACCCAATCGAAAAGCCTTAAGCACCTTGCCAGCCCAAACCCATGTCTGGAGACCATTACCTCAGAGTTTACATTATTATTATTACAGTTCACAAAATGCCTGGGCAATCTTCCCCAACCACACTTCATTTTTATTACCTCTTCATTATTTCCCACCTCCCACCCTTCTCCCCAACCCAAGTGAAAACAAGAGCCACTGTTTAGAGAGCACGCACTGTGCACCAGGCGCTGTGTTACCTGCTTTGTGTGTGTCATCTCAGTGAAGAGAGCTCCCCAAGGCCGGTCCTTACGGTCACCTTCTCTTTATAAAGGAGGGAGCTGAGACCCGGGGAGCTTACGTGGCTTACCTGAGGTCCCACTTAGGGAGTGGCAGAGCCCAGATGTAAAACCAGGGCTGTTAGACTCCTCTGGAGAGATGATTTTATCATCCCTTGTGCTGATTCAATGGGGCCAGTGTTCACCTGACTTCAAATTGATGGTAAAGTTCTCCCCAGGAGACTGGACAGTTCACATTTTGTTCCTCCTGCTCCTGCCCTTCTGCCTAATGAAACTTGGGAAACCCGTGTCCCCAAGAGGGCCACAGGCAAGTCATTATGGCCTCCACATTGGATGCAGGGGTGGGGGAGGGGGCAGCCCCTCCTATCACAGCAGAACTCAGTCCACCCAGGCCCAGCCCCTGACTTCAAAGCACACATTGGGATGAAAGAGACTCTGAGAACAATGGGCGGAACTGGGATTGTTCCTTCCTGTTGGCATTTTCATTTTCCTAGATGGTAGGGGAGGAACAAGGACGAGTGTACAAGGGAAGGAGCAATTCCTTCCAGCATCAGTCTAGTTTACTGAGCTGTGTGCCACTTCACCAAGCCAGGGGTCATTGCCCTGTGCCTGGACAGGCAAGAGGGAGGCCAAGGACCCCCAGAGAGCAGGTGTTCCCAAAGCCTTGAAGACCCCCTTTTGGTAATCCTTCCTATCTTGCCCAAGACTCTCCCTCTCCCTGCCTTTCAGGAGAGGAATAATAACCCAACCACAATAAGGAGCAAATGACTATCAACGCTTAAGAGCTCTTTGCTCCCCAGAACAGCAGGGGGCCAGCTGGGAGTGGCATCTCAACTGTAGAGTTAAGGTGTGGCCTCCACTGGTGGAATTTCAAATGTCAGTCAATGGCTTGAGGGAGGGGTGTTCTGAGACTGGATGCTGATGGTGCTGGTATTCTCAAAATATATATATATTTTTTATCTTTTAAGTTTAACTTACAAATGCTGACCTTCATGCTCATACTCAATGGATTCTTCCTAGACTCTCCCAACCTCCTGGATCACTGTCCTCTGGGATCCCCATGCTCTAGAAACATTTCCTTGGCTCCTCCAGGGGTCTCTCCATTAGAAGCAGGATCCCCATCCACATCTTCGTTGTTGGAGGCTCGGTTCTGAGGGCCACTCAGCCAGAGCACAGGTTTAATGAGGACAGAGCAGGGTGACATGGCGAGATCGTGGCCACTGCTCTTTTTGATATCCTGATTGCATCCTTCATATAACATCTTTAGTGTGGACAACCTCTCTAAGTTGTCAGAATACCTTCTGCTTGGAGATTCACATAAGTAGTATGGTCCAGTGGGACGAGCACTGAACTCAGAGTAAGGAAACCTGGGTTTGAGTCCCATCCCTGACCACCACTTTTCTATCATGTGATCATGAGCAAGTCACTTTACATTTCTGGTTCTCAATTGCCTTATCTGCTGTAACTCTTGTCTACTTTGAGAGGATCAAGTGAAGTAATATGGCAAAGAGAACTTTCAAATTGAATAGGGATGTGTCTGCTAGGATGCTTTCAGTGACCACATAAAAGAAAACAAATCTCACACTGGCTTAAATAATAAGGAAGTGTATTGATCCCTCTAGCTGTGAAGTCCGAGGATGGGGCGAGCATTGGCACCTGGTTTCTCTCTGTCTCTCAGCGTCTCCTGCTGCTGGCTTCACCCTGAGGCTCAGGCTGAGGTGACGGCAGGGCGCTCATGTTCTCAAGACAACCACAGTAAAAGAGAGATTCTTGAGAAAGAGGGACAAATTTCCCCAAATACTCCCCCAAACCTGCCCTTGTATCTCACAGGTCTGAATTGGGTCATATATCTGTTATGGTCTCTGAAGAGGCCCCAGTTAGTAGCACTCCTTCTATGAATTAGAAAATTTTGACATAGAAAACAAAAGAGTAACATATTACCTTTGTCCTGATATTTATGGGGGCTGTAACCTAGGGTAAGGTCACAGTGGGCCTGCTTGTAGAACTCACAGACTAGGACACCCTACCTACTTGCCTATTTGAGGTCACCCGCTATGGGACCTGCCCTGTCATTAAGTCTCCTGGATGGAGAAGCAGAGGAGATTGTGTGCCTCCTATGGGCAGCTCACTCCTAGAAGAAAGAAGGATTAGCTGGGCTGAGCATGCCCAGTTTATTCTTCCCTGACTGCCATTTCGATAAAGTACGTTATCTCTCCTGGGAAAAGGTGAATAAAGGAGCAGAGAGAGGTCAGAAACCACGTTAATGGATTTTCCTTCAAAAGAAGGAAACATTAGGAGAAGGGAAAATACATTTCCCTGCACTGCTCCTTAACGTCCCCACTCCAGAACCATCACACAAGCCAGGAAAATATCATGCACTAATTAGTTTAGGCCTAGTTTAAGTGAACTAATCAGTATGGCAAGGAGATGGAATCATGCCAATTGGATTAGAACAGTATGGGGCCAGTCTGAAGCTGTAATTAAGCTAACTTCTTCTCTCCCCTCAATTCTGTGGCTACTAGATAATAGGACAATGGTAGAAGAGATATTGAGAAGAAAATGACAATGTCCACTTCAGTAATATATTAAAAAGTAAGTCAATAACAACTATGATTTATTCAGTGTTTACTATAGCCACGCACCATGCCAAACTGGTTTAATCTCAAAAATCAAATAAATTGAGACTTCCACTTCTGGCCATAATAGACTACTTATATCAGATTAACCCTCTTTTCATAAATAACTACAAAACTGGAAAATGCATATGAAACAAGTGTCTTCGGACATTGGGCAAAGGACAGTGGAGGACTGTGATCCCTGAGACAGTCACCTATGACCACTGTCGCTTTCTTCCGGGAGGCACTTACCAGAGCCCAGGAGCAAAAGGGACTGTCCCAGCAGAGTATAGACATCTCACTGAGCTGGGGAAATAGAGTCTTGGGTTAGGGAGGCTGAGGCATCTGGAATTTGTGGGGCAGAGTATTGGAGAGGAGAGAGCTCTGCAGACACAGAGCTCCAGAAATCTGCTACAGGATCCTCTTGAAGTGATGAAAATATTCCGGAATTAGATGTGGTGATGATTGTACAACCTTGTGAATATACTTGAATCCACTGAATTTTATACTTTAAAAGGGTAGATTTTAATGGTATGTGACTTTATCTCAAAAAATAAGTCGGGGACAAAAAGGATCCCCTTAAGTCTTTGGGGGGAACACTAGCTGCATATAAAGAACAAAAAATTGGAAATGAGCAACAACCAGGAAGCTGAATAACAGCCAGAGCACTTGTAAGGTTGAAAGACTTGAGTGCTGACCTACTGGAACAGGGAAAGCAATGAACACTGGGAGCATTCAGTAGTGACTTCAGAAAACCACATCTTACAGGAAGGGCTAAACCATCCCTGAAGTAAATCTGGTCTAGATGTACTTTAAAAAATTGCCTTGAATATAGCAATCACATTCACGAGTAACTTAACTGTCTTTTAGAAAAAAGTAGCATTTTTAAAAGGAAGATGACAAATTCCAACACTAAAAAAATGTCATTCATAATGTCAGCATCTAATAAAAAATTTTTTTAAAGAAAAACTCAGTGAATAGAAACAGACCTAGAAATGGCAGAGATGATAAAATTTGCTGACATAAACTTTCAAATAGTTTTTAAAAATATATTCAAGGACTTAAAGGTAAACCTAAACAGAAGACAGAAATTATAAAAATAACAAAATAGAGCTTGTAGAGTGAAAAATAGAATATCTGAAGTGAAAACTTTTCTTGATAGACATAACAGCAGGTAGGACACTGCAGAAGGGAAGACCAGTGCATTTCAAAGCAGGGGATATAAACTATTCAAATGAAAGCATAGAGAGAAAAAAAAATGTTGACATAAATTAAAGCCTCTATGGCCTATGAAATGATATCGACTGATCTAACATACATGTAATTGGTTTACCAGAAAGATGATGGGGGATGCCAAGATAGCTCAACAGGTTGAGTGCTTGCTTTGCAACCATGAAGTCCAAGGATCGAATTCTGGCCTCGGCCCATGCAGCCCCATATGCTGAACTGTGGTGCAGCTGGTAACAACCAGATTGGTGGTGAAGGTTCTCACTTCCAGTTCTGTTCCTGCCCTGTGCCATATCCAACTGTGTGACGTGAAACATATCACAACTATGGATACCACTCTGCCCTCCCCCACCTTCTCTCAAACAACAAAATAAGTCTTAAAAAAAAAAGATGGGAGGGGGCGGGGTGTAGCCACAATTTCGCACCAAGTTTATCCTGGAATTCTGGCGTCACAAGCAAGGCAAGGATCTTTACTGCTGCCGTCATGGTTCGTCCGTTAAACTGCATCGTCGCTGTGTCCCAGAACATGGGCATTGGCAAGAATGGAGAGCTGCCCTGGCCCCTGCTCAGGAATGAATTCAAGTATTTCCAAAGAATGACCACAACCTCTTCAGCAGAAGGTAAACAGAATTTGGTGATTATGGGTAGGAAGACCTGGTTTTCCATTCCTGAGAAAAATTGACCTTTAAAGGACAGGATTAATTTAGTTCTCAGTAGAGAACTCAAGGAACCTCCCCAAGGAGCTCATTTTCTTGCCAAAAGTCTAGATGATGCCTTAAAACTTATTGAGCAAACAGAATTAAGAAATAAAGTAGACATGGTTTGGATAGTGGGAGGCAGTTCTGTTTATAAGGAAGCCATGAACAAGCCAGGCCATCTTAGACTATTTGTGACAAGGATCATGCAGCAATTTGAAAGTGACACATTTTTTCCAGAAATTGATTTGGAGAAATATAAGCTTCTACCAGAATTCCCAGGTGTTCTTTCTGATATCCAGGAGGAGAAAGGCATTAAGTACAAATTTGAAGTATATGAAAAAAAGGAATGATTAATGTGAATGTGTTTTCCGATTTATTTTAAGATGTGCCCTATGCCTTCCAAACAATTATGTAATTTAACGTTAGAAAAAGAGACTTCTTCAGTTGACTTCAGCTCTATGGATAACTATTTCTAAGCAATGTATATTAATTACTAATAATTAATCATAACTAGATTTGGTTAAGATTAATCTTAATTATGCTATATCAGATACCATTTGTGAAACAGGTCTTGCTGTAACTGTTTGAATGTTCATCAAAGGCCAGGATTAGGTCCCCAGCACCTGCCTAGGGTAGTATATCTACCAAGACACCACAGTGGGGGACAGGGTGGGAGAGGCTTATAGCATGAATTGAAACCAGGGCCTTTAGAGATAGGAGACAGACATAGTTCTCCAAATGTCAGAAACGGAAAGTAAATAGAAGAGTTAGAACTCAGATAGTAAAAAAAAATTAGATCAAAATAGGGACCATGAATTACTCTATGCACTTCATACTCTGAAATAAGTTCTGTTCACTCAGACAGGGAATCAGTAAGTTGAGAACTCAGTATATTCCATAGGGATAGTAAAGAGCCACATAGGAGACTACCTTTTGGTGATTAAAAGACAAGGTCTGAGACCTGTAATACCTGTTCTGATCTTGGATGAGATTCCATGGCATGCTACAATGATAGAACAAGAATAGGCTGCTCTTTACAAAAACAAGCAATCACATAACAAGCATATGGTTAAAATTAAAAATTCAAAAAGAATGGGTATTGCTAGAAATCAAAATTGATGTTAGAAAATAAACTTCACATAATGAAAAAATATTAAAATTAAAACATGTTTTACCCATCATGTTAGCAAATATTTGGATTTTTAGATAGTTAAAGAAAAAGCATTTTCTGCCTTGCAAATTGGTACAACATTTTTAGAGTATAAGTTAGTGATATCAATTAAAATTCAAAAAAGCTTGAGTTTGGACCCAGAACTTCCACTTCGAGAAATTAATCCTAAACAAAGAGATGGGCCCAAGAGTGTCTGTTATACCATTTTTTAAAACTTTGAAAACAGCCCAAATTTTGACCAATAAGCAAATAACTAATCAATGTCTATAAAAGTTAATGTCCTACAGCTGTTAAAAAGAATAAAGTACTGACCAAATAATGAATAAATAAGTAAAATAAAGCGAAAGACTGCTAAATCAAAGAAGCAAATTGTGTGTAGTTTCCAAAATTTTTAATAAATGTTACTCTATGTAGGAAAAAAAAGATGATGGAGCAGAAAAATATTTTGAAAAAATAATAACTGAAATTTTTACAAATATGATGAAAAATATAAGTATACAGATATGAGAATTTCAATAAGCTACATGTAGGACAGACACTAAGAAAACCACACCAGGCACATCAGAGAATTGCTGAAAACTAATGATGAGGAGAAAAATCTTAAAAGCAGCCAGAGGAAAAGAAATGACATATAGTAGAATAAAATAAGAATGACTGGGATGCCAGGATAGCTTGACAGGTTGAGTGCTTGCCTTGCGGCAGTGAAGTCTGGGGGTTCAGTCCTGGCCCAGGCCCGTGCAGACCCATATGCCAAGCTGGGGTATGCTTCCCATGTGGGAGGCCCCGGGTTCGGTTCCCACCCTGCATGGCTCCACATCCATCTGTGTGGAATGAAACTATGTCAAAAGTAATGATGCACAGCTGTGGAGACTGCTCTGGGCCTTTCCCTCTATCTCTCTCTCTGTCAAACAATAAAATAAATCTTAAAAGAAAAGCAAAGAAGAATGACGATGGACTTCTCATTTGAAACAATGCAAGCCAGAAGATAATGGAAAACTCGAACCAATCTTCCTTTTGTAGAAAAGGAAATTGTGGCTCATAGAGATGGAGATATTTGCCTAAGTCATATTGCAAAGTGGAATTTAAACCAAGATCTAAAGTTTTGAAAATTTTTTTATTTGTCCCCTTTTAACTTACGTTTATTGTTAAAAAATTCAGTATAGAAAGTGCTAAGAAGTAAGTAAAAAACAAACAAACCCTGAAATTCCCCCACCCAGTGATCAGTAATTAATACACTGGTAAATATTGTTCCAGATGTATGTATTACAATTTAATGGGCATGGGGTCATACTCCATGTAACTAAGACTACCAGTACCTACCAATTGCCTGTCAGATATATATTATCGTTTTCCTTTGTAATAGGACTCTGAGCAATACTCTCAGCTGAAAATTTCCTTCCAGGATCCCTGGCACATAGGCGTGGCCAGTGGACTTGGGAGGACTCCTGGGAAAGCTGTCGTGGGCCGTGGGCCTTCCCTGGGATTCTGAGGTCATGGAAATGACAGCTGAAGCTCCAGTAGTTATATTGTGGCTTTGAAGGTAGACGTCACTCTCCAGGGATGACAGGACAGAAGGACTGAGCCTCTGACGATTTCAAGGAACTGCCACACCAGCTGGGACTGTGCATCTCTAACTTCTTTTCTGTAAGAGAGTCAACCATTATTAGTCTGTTAAAGCTATCGGGCTTGAAAAGTTGTGTACCACTGCGTACATTTTCAGGTTGACAGCTAAAATTTGTTGTAAGTTAAAATACTTGTAAAAAATGTAATTCTAGTTTATTGAAACTGTTAACATTCTAAAACTGTCACATCACTTTAAAATGTGTTGAAATTTAAAATGAAAAAGAAATTTCATAGTAATTTGATACTTACCATTATTTATTTAAAAACACATGAACAAAATCCTAGTAGTCAAATTTTAGATCATTTTTCTTCTTGAATTCTTACTTTTGTTCTATGTAAACTATAGAATTTCATGCTAACATATTTTTTGTGCTTCAAAGTCTTTTACAGATTACTTTATCTTGTGTGTCTGGAATAAAATTACACACATACACATATACATACACACTTAAAAATTTTTATTCTGGGATTTTTGTCTGGGATTGAACTATATTGCAATCTTAATGAATATACAACTTAGCAAAACAATGTAAGTAAATTATATTTTTATAAATAATAAACATAGAAGTAGAAAAATGGAAATCAATTTTTTAATGACATGAATTGGGCATTTTAAAAATGGATTTATTTATCCATGATTGCATATTACATATTGCTAGCATAAGACAAGTTTCAGCTAATTTCTCCTCTGATTGCTTGTTTTTATAGAGGTAAGCACTAGGAAACCTTGTTCACATAAACAACTGAATAGGAATGCAATATGTTTTGTTGTAGCATTGTCATATAGTTCTTTGAACCTTTTATGAGTTACATGCTAAAAAAAAAAAAACCACACCATGATATATCATCAAAAACCATTTTTAACACTCTTATCAGCTAGTAATTTGACTAGGTCCTCCTTTAGTTTTGTTGAAAGCAAAGAATTAGCAACCAGTGATTTGCAAAAAACTTGCAACCCAAACATTAGAGTAACTCACATCCTCAGTTTCTGGAAAGTATATCGAAAAGGTTATGTGCCAAGACCTATCAAGTGACTGTTAACTCCCCTCTCGTATCTTTACCGAGGGACGTTTGTTCAAACTGTTATTCACACACACACACACACATACACACACACACACACACACACACACACACAATTGGAAAAATTCAAACGTAAATTTCAACTTACTCTCACTAACATAATATTTTTGATGAAATTCTTTTGTCTCAGCGCAAGCTTTAGACATGTTTTCATCCAAACCTTGTAAAATGTCCACCAGATATCCTAGATGGCAAAGCTAGTTTTCATTGCCAAATCAGTTAGCCAGGTCAGGTTTACTTATTTTGAAATACAACACGCATTGAGAAAAGTTTACTAAGCAAAACTTTATGGGTCAATAAATAATGAAAAAGTAAACGCACATGTAATTGTCCCTCTGTGCTGTCATCCCGGAAGCCCCGCCTCATGCCCCTCCCTGCTCACACCCCCCCTCCCTTCTCCTAGGATGCCACTGTCCTGACTTTCATGGTGATCATGTCTTTCTTCTTTATAATTTTACCATGTATGTATTCATCCCTAAACAACAGTTTTGCTTAATTTTGAATTTTTAGAAATAGAATCTTACTGTGTGTCATTTTTAGGCTGACCATATGTCCCGTTTTAAACAGGACAGAAAACGGCGACACTCCTGTTTCAGTCAGTATGTATGGTTCAGCCTACTGACACCTTGCACTTAACCCAGTGAGAGGAGGCTGATCAGACGTACCATTTGAAACGGGGTCAAATGGTACGTGTGGTCAGCCTACTCATCTGGAAATCTGTGTCTTAACATTATGTTTGAGAAATTCTTGCGTATACTTATAAGTAGCAGTGATGTGTTACATTTTCATTTTGGTAGAGTCGTCAGTTGTATGAAATGATCACAACATATTTATCTCTCTACTATTAATGGGCTTTTGAGTAATTTCCAGTTTGGGACTATAAATATCATATTGCTATGAATATGCATTTTGTTCCACCCCGAAGTAGAATTGCTGAAGTCTAGGCCAGGCCTGTCTTCTGTTATAGTACCCATTTCCAAAGGGGTCAAACCAAGGTTACACTCCTACTCTGCATATGAGAGTTCCTGTTGCTTCTCATCCTCACCCACACTAGCGTTCATCAGTTCAAACAGAATGCATTTTGTGCATTTTTGTAAGTCCTGTATGGATTTGTCAGTCTTTGCTCTTTTGTACATGCATATTCTGTGGGCATATAGTGATGTCTCACTGTGATTTTAGTTTGCATTTCTCTGATGATAAACGGGACTGAGTTTCTCCTGTGAATTCTTTGTTCAAGACTCTTGCCTTTTTCTATAGGAATCTTTGTTTCTTGCTGTTATGTAGGAGTTCTTTTTATTTAGATGTGACTCCATCATCAGTTATATGTGTTGCAAAGTTCTTTTCCCACACTGTGGTTTGTCTTTCCAACCTTTCAGTGGTCATTTTGATGAACAAGACTTACTTAAATTAACGGGGTCCAAATAATCTTTCGCTATTGGTCAGTGCTTTTTGTGTCCCAATTAAGATTTTTTTCTATATGGGGGCCATTTAGATAGTTTCCCATATTATTTTCTAGAAGTTTTATTGATTTTCTTTACATTCAGGTTTACAATAAACCTGTAATTGATTTTTGCATGAAGTACCGGTAGGTGTTGTTTTATTTTTTTCTCTCTGTACAGATATCCAATATTCCAGGTTTATTTATTGAAATAGTCTCTTTTCCACTCTCTTGTACTAACAATTTTTAATATTATATTTAACATTATAAATAATAAATTAGTAAAATAATTATTTAATGTAGTTGCTTGTATATTGGAATTTAAATTTACTATGTTTACTATGCTCTTTTTATTTTTTCTGTCATTTTAGTTACCCCAAATATTTATTTGATGTTCACCTTAGAACTTAACAATCTTTATCCTTGACTTACAAAAAGTCTAATGTTGATTAGGAATGTTAGTATCTTCCTGGACAATAGAAGGTTGTTAGAACATTTTCATTCCATTTATCCCCTTCTTGACTTATCTTGTTGACATATATTTAAATTTATTAATACTTTAAACTCAACTATACATTATTATTCTTGTTGATACAGTCCAGGATCATTTACATTTACCCACATTTTAATGACCTGTTTTTCTTTATTCTTTCCTGCATCTCCAACCAACCTGGAATTTGTTCTTCTGTAGGAGGAATACCAGTTAGCACTTCCTTCTTTTTTAAGATCTACTTTATTGTTTTTGATAGAGACAGAGAGACAGAGACAGAGAGAGACAGGGACAGAGAGAGACGGAGAGAAGGGGGAGGACTCAGAGCAGTCTCCATAGTTGTGATGTCATCAGTTTTCCACAAGGTTTCATTCCACACAGGTGGACAGAGGCTGTGCAGGGCAGGAGCTGGGCTGAGGGACTCTTGCATCGGAAGCACATCCCAGTTCAGCATATGGGTCCGCATGGGCTGGGGCCAGGACTTGATCCTGGGTCGCTGGGGTGCAAAGCAAATACTCAACCCATTTAGCCATCTTGGCTTCCCCTAGCACTTTCTTTTGCTGGTTTGCTGGTGAAAATTTTTCTCAGATTGTCTGAAAAATGTCCGTATTTTGTCTTCATTTTGAAGGATACTTTCTGCTGGATATAGAACCCTAGTTTGTAGTTACGGTACTTTCTTTCAGTTCTTTAGAGATATTGTTTCACTGACTTCCAGTTTTCCTTGTTTCTTTTGAGAAGTCATTTGTTTGTCTAATTGTTGTTTCAAAGATAATCTTCCCCCTCTCCACCTCATTTAAATGGTTTTAAGATTTTCTCTTTGTCCTTAATTCTCTATAGTTTTACTACGATGTACCAAAGTGTATTATCTCCCTACCCCCTTAATACAGTGTGTTTTGAAGTGATAGGGATTCTTAAATCTGTGACTCGATGTCTTTCATCAATATGGCAACATTCTTAGCCATTATAAGTTTAAATGCTTCTTTTGTCTCATTCCTTCTTTCTCCATTTTTTTATGAGTCTCTAGTTACAAATATGCTGGGACTGCTCAGTGTTTAATCTATCTCTAACCTTTTTTGTATTTTTCTCTCTATACTTCCTCTCTATGTGTTTCATTCTGGAATTTTTGTTCTAAATAATTTTCCCATTCACTAATTATCTGTTTATGTATATTGATTTATCCATTGAGTTATTACATTTAGTTGCTGTTTTTTTTTAGTTCTAGAATTCCTCTTTGTTTCCTTTTCAAATCTGATATGTCTTTTTTTTTTTTAGAGTTTCTAGTTCTTTATTAACATTGTTATTATTTTCTTTTATCTTCCTAAACATAGTAAGCATAGATTTTTAAGAAAAACTTTTTATTATGGACACTTGTGCATATATGGATCTATGTATCAAACATATGTAGATTGGGAAAATAGTATAACGAATGCCTTATACATTCACTGGTCTGTTTCAATAAATATCAATATTCTTTCCTTATTTTATAGAATAATTCTCCTCCCTCTGCTGCTGCTGCCCTCCTCCTTTTTCTCTTTCTACTCCTCTTCCCCCTTTTTCTCTTCTTCCGTCCTCCTCCACCTTCTCCTCCTCTTCCTCCTTCACTGGGGTAATTTTAAGTAAATTCAAGACAGCATATTTCTCTAACAGATACAGACCTTTTTTTTTTTTTTAAACATGACCACAAAATCATCATACCCACCTATAGTAACTCTCATTCCTTAGTGTCACCTATGCCTTGTCCAATTTAAGCTAAGTGTGGTTTGTTTGGGTTTTATAGTCATCTGCTTGAATTTTTCACCGGGTTGGTCAAGAACTCAGTAAGAAAGTGAATGTGAATGCTCTCTAAAATGCTGCAGTGTGTGCAACATCCTCCCCTGCCCCCCGCCCCCTCACGGCTCCATCTCAACCCCAGTCAGTTAAGGTCTCCAGGGGTGGAGAACCTTTTGGCGATTGAGTGCCAAAGTTTATGAAATAAGAGTATACTCACTCGACTCGCGTGCCAACCCATCGAGTGAGATAGAGGTTATTTTTATGTCTATAAGAGCATAAACAATAATTTTTAAAATTGTATTCACAGCTCCACATGCCAAAATAATTGTTCTGCGTGCCACTTTGGGCACGCGTGCCATAGGTTCGCCACCCCCGGTAGACCATTCACGTAAATAACACTCTTCACCAAATAACAATGCTCATTAGATATAGCCATTCTCACCTGGAAAGGACAGACACAGCAAAATGGGGAGGGAGGGGGGAAGCCGGGATGGCTCAGTGGGTAAGAGCTCACTTTGCAGCCCCGGGGACTGAAGATCGAATCCTGGCCCCGGCCCGTGAGCACCCACATGCTGAACTGGGGAGTTCCCCCAGTTCAGTTCTCACCAGGGCGAGACCCCGGCCCAGTTCCTGCCCTGTGCAGCCCTGCACCCACCTGTGGAATGAAACTATGTGGAAAAACCAATGATGTGCAACTATGGAGACTGTTCTGGGCCCTCCCCCTTCTCTCTGTCTCTGTATCTCTCTCTCTGTCAAAAACAATACAAAATAAAAATAAATCTTTAAAATGGGGTGGGGGTGGGGAAGGAGCTGGGACAACTAGCTTGAAAAAGCCCCTTGGAGAATCAGCAAGCCCGTCCACTAGAGATGTGCACCTGCCCCCACCCCAGAGAAGTGACCACTTGACCCAGAGTGTCCTAGAGTGTGGACTGCGTGGCATAGGTGGTACAAGAGATGATTGTAGATGCGACACAGGAATGGTAATGATAATGTGTCACAGGGTTAGACAGTTTTTCCCCTTTAATTCTCCTCAATACTTCTGATTACATTGAGAAGAAAGTCTCTCATTTGCTGTTTGTAGGTTATAGCACTTCTCTAACTCTCATTCATCTCTATTTTTAACAAAGAGCACGCTGTGCTTCAGGCAGCCGGTCTCTGGTTAATATTTAATACATTGTTTGGTTTTCTATGTGTTTTTTTGTGTGTTTGTTTGTTTGTTTAAAGATTTTATTGTTTTTGACTGAGAGAGACAGAGAGAAGGGGGAGGGACCAGAGCAGTCTCCATGGTTGTATGTCATTAGTTTTCAACATAGTTTCATTCCACACAGGTGGGTAAGGGGCTGCACAGGGCGGGAATTGGGCCGGGGGCCTCCTGCATGGGAGGTACGCCTCTGCAAGCCAGGGGCTGAACCCAGGGCCTCCCACATGGGAAGCTCACCCCAGTGAGAACCAAACTGGGGACACACTCCAGTTCAGCATATGGGTCAGCACGGGTCAGGGCCGGGATTCGATTCTCGAACCCCAGAGCTGCAAGGCAAGCACTTAACCCTCTGAGCCATCCCGGCTTCCCCATGTGTGTTTGTTTTTGCACTGATTTCCTACCTATGGTAAGTATGCCATAAGTAGTGATGAACACTTTTCGAGTTTCAAACAGTGCTGTGAATGCTTTTTTATTAGTAACTCATTTCATCCTCACAACGACCCTGTGAGAGCAGTTCTAGCACCCTTATTTTTCAGAGATGGGCTTCACCAGGCAGAAGTGAGCTTTTTAAGCTGGAGGACATGCATTTCTCTATACCTTTGAATCAATCAGCTGAAGACCAAGAGAACAGGATGAGGCAGGAACTGCCTAGCAAGCCTCGATGCTAGGAGCTGGGACACGTTTCCACTCATCTGTTGGGTCCTTATCTTCTGCAGAGCCCTACAGTCTGTAGGGTGCCCACAGACCTGCCAGCTGTTCAAGACTGAGACTTTGTGCATGCCCCTTGCTAGGGGTCTAACCCTCACAAGTCATTTGTCCCTCTGAGCCTCAGTTTCCTCATCTGTAAATGCAGGTTATGGAATAACACCTACCTTCCAGGACTGCTGTGTGGATCACATTGGATAAGGAAGGAATGGTGCCTGGCACTTAGAGTGTGATCGATCAGTAGAGTTATGTTATGGTGTCATCTCTGCTTGCACTGGGCAGGGTGGGGTTCCACACCCCATTTGACAGATGAGACCAGGCTACAGGGAGCTGAAGTGACTCCTCCAGGTCACATGGCTGCTAAAGGACAGACCTAGTTTCAAGCCCCAGTGTCCTCTGCCCTAGGTAATACATCCCAGGCACAGCGTGGTATCCAGCCTAGGCCACAAAAGTGTAGTTCAGGACCCAAGGGGCAGCTTGGGACTCCTGTATACTCAGATAGACAAGAATTGGGTTTCCTTGACTTACAACACTGCTATGGACAAAAATGTTGCCAAAGTCTTCAGTTTGGGGGTGGACAGGGTATTAGAAAACTAAACGAAGAGGAGCTTTATTTACCTGTGGCTAAACTTAATCATGTGGGTTTTAAGTTACCGTAGATGTCCCATTCGGTTACTGCCTCTGAAAATGCACTGGAACTTCCGTATATGTGTCAGATGCTCACTAGCTCGGGAGAAGGCCTTTTATAGTGTGAGACCTATGCTGACCAGTTCAACATGAGGCTCTGGATTTGCACTACCTGGGTTCAAATCCTGGCTCCCCCACTTACAAGCTGAGTGGGAGCAGGGTGCTGCTGGCAAGCATCAGCTTCCTCAGGTGTGAGGCGTGATGACAGCGGTGTCTATTTCACAAGGCATCTATACCAATTAAGATGAAACTTAATGCTGGCTGTGCTGTAAGAGGCAGTTAGCACAGGGCCTGGCAAACAGCAGGAGCCGCATAATGATAGCTATTACTGCCACAATTAAGATGCAGAATCTCACTTACACTTATCAAGCATTATCTTTGCTACCAAAGATATCCACAACTTTTCCCCCCAGTTGTGGACATGAATTATAGCCCAGTCTGGAGCCCTGTTGCCTAAGCTCCTAGGTGTCTAAGCTCCTAGGTGCCTATTACTTTTGCAAAGCCAGCCTCTGCACCTCATGCCTCTCTATGTCCCCCCACCCCCCTTATTCTGCACCCAGGCATGGTGCTTAGGACGGTGAGGCTCTCCATAACTGTCTGCCCACTAGAACTGAGTGTGCCCTCCATCAGCTGAGGGGAAGTGTTGCAGAGGATGGCACAATGGTGAGGACTGGGTTTGGGGACCAGGAAAATGAAGCCAGGAGGACCCTGTTGGACAGATATCCATCTGTGACTTCAGCAACGCCCTTTCTGATCAAAGGTGGTACTTTCAGGGGCTCTTCCCAGCATGCTGACAAAGTTTAATACAGCTGATCCTGGGGAGGTCATTTTCATCCTCTCATCCCCCCAAACAGGATAAATAATACCTGCTCTCCTAGAGTTTTGTAAGGATCAAATTAGCTCATAAGTGTGATGGTCTATAAATGTAAGGTCTCTCTCTCTCCCTCTCTCTCTCTCACACACAGTTTATTAGTGATTGGTTCCATCTTCCCACCTTGACAGGCTGGTGGGAAGGTAGGTGGGCACAGAATTCCTTTAGCTCGACATTAGTTCAGTCCTATGACCTCCCCTCTTGGCTGCAGCTTCCAGAAGAAGGCTGCATACTGCTTGCTGGGTGGTGGGAGATGCTCAGTAGATATGGTGGTGATGACCCTAGTGATTCATCACCTCATCAGCTCAGGGAGGAGAGCTTTTTCAGGTGGGAGATTCATGAACAGATAGCAGTCCCTCTCGAAGGACAAACACCCCAGAGCTGAGTGTAGAACGAAATTCAGGAGTTTGCTCTGGAGGAGAGAGAACCTATTGTTAAGTCGCCCCTCACCTCTCTGCCTGCTGAGTCTGCACGGCTCCAGCTCAGCTGAAATTGTTCAGGACTCTGCCGTCCTCTGAGCTTCTGACCTGGCCCCTGGTCTCAGCTCTAGGTCTCCCATTGTCATTTGCAATGCTCAATGAATGTAATAATAATTAGAATAAACTTTGCATGGATTGTTTCATTTAATTGTCATGACATCCCTGCAAGGCAAGTATTATTATTGTTCCTATATTACAAGTTGTGAAACTGAGGTACAGACAGGTTAAAATGTACCATGTTACTGAGTCATGTGCCTGGTGAATGAGAATTCAAATGCTGGCAGTTTGAGTGTAGTTTCCATTTTTACCCCTACACCTTGCTTGCTGCCCCCACCTGGATGGAAGGGAAGAAAGGAAGGAAGGGAGGATGGGAGGAAGTTAGTTTTCCAAGTTGTGAGAATGAAATGAGACACTCTGTGTGTGACTATGCTTTATAAAATTTGAAGTGTGAAAATGTACTAGTATTGTCATTGTTTCCTTAAAATTAAAGTTTGTCCCCTCTAAGCTGGGATGTCGCACCTCTGGCCTCTGGGGGAGACATGTGGGCTTTTGCATCCTTCGGTGGGCTCCTTACCCCCAGCCCTAAGGCTTGTCTCTCTCTGGGGGATGTAGGAACCAGTGAGCACCTCAGAAATTGGAGATTTGGAACTTGCTGCCTTAGGCCACCTTGTTGCTGTGTGTGACCCTGGGCAAGTCCCTAACCACTCTGTATCCACAAGTCTCTTTGTCTCTAATGCAAAGGTCACCCCTCCCCAGTGGGTCTGTGAGAGTTTGTGTGCCAGGGGAGCAGAGGCTGTCACCTTCTAAGGACTGTCAGAGAAGGGGTGAGCCCAGGGGACTTGGCTCCAGGCCACACTGCCTGGGCTGGCTGGTCACTGGCAGCCCTGATTCTATACTAAGGATTGTAGTAATGCTAAATCGAGTTCAGACTTTGAAAGTGGAAGCTGTAAATTGTTTTTGGCTTAAAGTTCTGAGTAAGAGGTACAAAGCCACATTTTACCTTATTGCTTCAGATCAGTTCAAAAAAGATTCAAGAAGGAAAAACCAAATTCAATGCTTTGCAGGGGTGTGTTGACGTAGGAAATGTCTAAACCTATAGAGAATTTTTATGAGTTTATTTGAGTCAAACTGATGACAATTGATAGGAGGCTAAATCTCAACTTGTTGAGAAAATGCTCTGGAGAATGGCAGGTTTGCAGCTTTTTTTATTCATTAGCATAAAAGGAGTGGTAAGGTAAGGAGGGTCACATGAAATCCATCGGTGGTGGATTAAAGGGAGCGAGAGAATGCAAAGTGGGGAAATCTCTGGTATTGGACAAGAAGTAAAGCAGAGACTCATGCTTCTTTGGCCCTGGTGGGTACAGGGTAGTTAATAACATTTCTAGCACATGAGGTGGTACGTGGGGATTTTTATGTTCAGATCATCCTACGTGGTTACTTTTGGTCTCTGAGTTTGTAAGGCCCACCACAAAGGCCTCCCCTGAGCTTGGCGGGTTTAGTTTGTGGCCCCGTGTCAGCCACAGATGTTAGCACAATGGCTTGGCACATTCCCAGGCGCTCACAGCATACCCCCGGTCAGCCTCTGCCATTGCATCTGTGTGCTGAGAGTCAGTGTGAAGCACGGGGACTGGGGCTGGTGGAGGACGGCCTTTGATGATTGTTCCCCGGGTGAGGGAAGACACCCCACTGGGGTGGCGGTGGGAGGGGGTGCACAGATACGGTAAATGTCACCGCGCAGTGCTGGGACTTCCTGGGCCCTCAGGGGGCTGGTGGCTGGCTCCAGGGCCCAGCAGGAGAGTCCTCATGCGAAGCCTGGAGACATCACCTCCTGCTCACGTCAGGGGGGCAGCTCTCCAGGGCGGAAGAAGAGGGCCTGGTGTCCTGGATCATAGGAAGAACGGAGGGCAGCTGAGGACCCTGGGCCCGGGGCTGCCGGGGAGTCAGGGAGGACACAGCTGGGAGCTGCTCTGAGGAGCAGCTGGAAGCAGCAGATCCCGAAGCTGGTGGGAAGGAAGCAGCCTCACTCAGCAGCAGGAGGGTACGAGTGTCCCCGAAAACCAGGGTGGCCAGGCCAGACAATGCGGGGCCAGCAGTCAGATGTGCAAAGGGAGACTTTTATTGCTCCCTGCGTGTCCATGTGTGTGTGTGCATGTCCATGCGTGTGTGTACGTGTGTGTGTCCATGTTTATTCAGAGAGAACCCAGGGGCTTGCACAGAAAATTAGGAAGTTCTGGAGGTCTGTGTTCAGGACGGTCCTGGTCTCTCCCCCTGGCCCGCTCTGTGGCCCCGGCAGTCACAGCACACAGGCAGGTTGCTACCTGCCTGGCCTGCTCCTGACCTGCCTGTTCCTTCATGCCACCTAATCACACAGACAGGGAAGGAGGACACACTCCCCGCGCCTGGAACTTACGAGTTATCAAGGACCTGTTGCCACATTCGAGTTTAAACCTGTGTTGGGCACGAATGACCCACTGCGGTCAGCCCTAGATATACCTGTGAGGATGGGCAGATCCTATGCCTCCAACACGGGGCGGGAACAGGGCCAGTGTGTGTGAGGGGTTGCGGGGCTATTGCTGCCAAGAACACTTTCTTATTTGGAGTAGTTGGAACTGTCCAACCATAGATTGGTGAGAACTTACTAGGAAGGTAGTAAGCTCCCTGTCACTGGTGGTATTTAAGCTGAGACTGGATAAACCTTTGTCAGGGCCTCTGTGTGTGTGTATGTGTGTATGTGTGGACTACATTAGTGTTTCCCATTCATGTACTATGTTTTGGATGATTGGCATATCTGTGATCCCTTTAATTATTCATGTACACTTTTTCTTTAAATAATTCACTCTTTTTGACACAAATCAATATATGTTTAGAGAAAACTTGAAATAAATACCACAAAGGAAAGCCAGAATCATATGTAACAGGGTAACCTTTAAAATCGCCACCATCACCCCGCCAGACAGTGGGATGCTGTTGTCTACGCTGTTGTCTACGTCAGAATGGATACAAGTTCTAGAGGGAGACTAAGGGGAGGTGTGTTCCCATTAAGGCTTTATCGTCAGACGTACTAGGAATCAATTGCAAAGGGAACAGCCTCTTCCCTGTGCGATCATCTCTCGAATACCCACGCAGGCACCACCCCCAGTTGCCCCTTGGTTGTTGCCTTCCCCCTGCAGCCTCACGAGGCCTGGGGAAGACCCCTCAACCGCGTTCCACCATCTGTAAAACAAAGTGTTTGGAGAACAATCGCTGGGTTCCCTCGCAGTTCTAACAATCCTGACTTCAGGATTCTTCTACTCTGGCATGACTTCTCAGGGTGGACTTTCATGGGGTTAGGGCTGTGTGGACCCCCTCCTAGGCTCCACCCTAAATATTCACTAGCCCAGTAGGAATAGCACGCTTTTCTGTGGGGCTTCTGTCTGCAAACTCTCCTCAGAGCCTCTCCTTGTCCCTGTGGCCATCCCCCCCCCCCCCCCGCTTCGAGTCTGGCTGCATTGAGAGCTTCACATAGGCTAAGTGTGGGTTTGAAAAATGAGATTCCATTAAAAGATTATTGTCCGCCACCTTATTCAAGCCTCTGAGAGGAAGCCTGTCCTTGTTTGATTTGAGTTCAGGGGCACTTTCAAAAGAAGCGCTGGGGTGGGGGAGCCAGTTCATCTCTGAGAGTGAGACAGCCAGCGAAGCAGGTTTCATTTTCAGCCATGCTCATAACTTGGAAAAATGTTTTGAAATATTTCCTCCAGCAGGTGTTGGGCAGGGTGGTGCCCTGTTAAGCACAGCACCTATGGCAGAACACGGAAGCAAGTCCGTGATGTGAAAATTAGTGGGCAATTATGCACTTTACACAGGAAGGCCTGCTAGAAGGAACCCTTTCAACAAACAATCCTCGGTTACTTTGAAATAAAACTCTGTCTCTTCCCAGGGTGTGGTAAGGACTTAATAAGATGACCATGTTTGGAAACAGGTGCATGTCAGGATGGATTTCCTTCTGGAATCCACTAATCTCCTTTCTGTCCCTATGGATTTGCCTATTCTGGGGATTTCACAGAAATGGAATGATGTACTATGTGGTCTTATGTGTCTCGCTTCATTCTCTTAGCTTAATGTTTTCAAGGTCCCTCCATGCTGTTGCATATGTCAGAACTTCATTTATTTTAATGGCTGAATGATAATATTCCATTGCGTGCATGTACCAAGTTTTATTCATCCATTCATCAGTTGATTGCCATTTGGGTTATTTCTATTTGGGGGCTATTGTGAATAATGCTGATATGGACATTCGTGTGGACATATGTTTTCATTCCTCTTGGGTGTATACCTAGAAGTGGAATTGCTGAGTCATATAGTAATTCTATCTTAACCTTCTGGGGAACTGTCAGACTGTTTTCTATAATGACTGACCATTTTACATTTCCACAAGCAATGTGTGAATGTTCCAGTTTCCCCGTATCTTCACCGACACTTGTCATTGTCTGTCTTTTTGTTTTAGCCACCCTGGTATGTGAAGTGACATCTGCTGTGGTTTTGATTTGTATTTCCCGAATGCACACCTGGGATTTGACTCCAAGTCTCTCAATTCCCCAGTCATCGCTTATCTACAATTCCAAAAGATAAAGATGAGGAGCAACGATTTGGGGGAAGGAAAACATCTTCTTCCACCATTTTCTCCTACTGTGTCTAAGGGAGAGATTTGTTCAGGTTCCCTGTATGAAAACTATACTAAACACAACAAGAGGATGGGACAGTGCATTTGAGATGATGCAAAAAGCTCAAGTTAAAGTAGACTTAAGAAGGTGAGGGCAGGGAGGACTCCATGGAAATGTGGAATCAGCTCATCTAAGACGTAATTATAAAAACAAAACAAAAGCCCTAACTGCACCCAACAGACAATAGACACTGAGATAGCCCACAGAGTAACTGGGCACAGTGTGTGCTCACCACTCCCCCAGCCCTTTCCCAGAGGCTCCCTGACCTGTAGAGCCACCACCTCTGCTTGGGTGCATCTGGTCCCTCAGGTGTGATGGGGTGAAATCAGTGCCGTGAACCGCAGCTCTCCAGGCGGGTGTGATGTAGCGCAATGCACTTCATCCCTGTGCGAGTGAGTACCTGTCGATTCCAGTCCTTTTCGAAGGACAATTACCATAGTGTCTAACCTTTCAGTCTCAGTGCCTGGCAGTACATGTTTGTTGTATTCAACCATCCATCGACCAAGAAATGCTTATTCAACACCTACTTTGTGCCAGGCACAGTTCTAGGCTTTGAGACTACAGCAACGAATAAAACACTAAAACTCCCCTGCTCTCAGGAAACATACTTTCGTTTTTTTTAAGATTTATTATTTATTTATGTTTGAAACATACTTTCTGGTGGATGAGCAAATAGGGTTTATAAATCTGTGTTTGAGACAATGAATAGAAAGGGAATTTGTAAGCTTACATGCTACAGAAAGTAAAAATTATATTCACCAAGAAATAGTAATAATACTAGCAAAACAACAGTTATGTGGTCTATTGATTGTGTCAGTCACTGTTCTAAATGATAAAAATATATGTATGTATGTATGTGTATATATATATATATATATATATATATATATATATATATATCTCCATGAGGAGTATGTTTAATATATGCAGATTATATATGAAGATTAAATGGAATCATATATATATATATATTATATACAAAAAAATGTAAAGTCCATTTAATCCTCACAATTCTGTAAGGTAGAGTTATTATCATCTCCACTTTTAGATGAGAACACTGAGACACAGAGAGGTTAAATAACTTTCCCAGGATCACACAGCAAGTAGGTGGGAAAACCAGAATTTGAATCCAGGCATGTAGCCCCAGAGCTTGTATGCTTGACCACTCTGCTATGACCTCCTCAATGGACAGGAAGCAGATAGAATTTGACATGAGCTGGCTCTCTGTGCTCCAAGGCCTGTCTGCCAGGATTTTATTCATTGGGTCCATTCTGCTTGGCATGGGCCTGGGGTATTTGAGTTGGCAGACAGGTAGCCAGGCCACTAGAGTGCAAGAATGTCTTTCAGGACCCACTCAGCCACGCCGTCTATCCCCACAGGGCTGTCCTCAGGCTGCATAGCCCATGACACTGTGCCCTTGAATCTGACCCTCCCAGAACATGCTCCTTCCAGCCCACCCATTCTTGGCAGCTACTGAGTGACCTCATGGCTGTGGCAAGGGCTTGAGTCGGGAACCTTCCCTCCTGTGCCTGCCTGGCCAGTGTCCCCAGGAGGGCAGAGAGCATCCTGGAAGCTGCAGGAGGAAGACAGGCAGGGAGCGGGGGTCTCCCTGGGATCGGGTCACCTTTTCTTCCTGACCTGTGTGTGGATGTAAAAGAAGCCACATGGCAAACCTGACACGCTCAGGGGAGGCCAGCACGGAGAGCCCTGCCGACTCAGAGACCGGAGGTCACCACAGAGGATGGTCTGAGCATGAACATTCCTAACTCAAAGTGGGTCATGGCAGGTAGTCACTTCTGAGGCCTACAGCTTCCTTGACAAAGGTCAGTCTTTACCTTCAGTGAGCCTGTCTATTGTCCTTTTGCATTTAAAATAATATACCTTTGTCACAGAAAGAGCAGATGTCCCTACAGATCAGACGGAGTGGGAGGAAAGGAGAGGCAAGTGTCAGAGCAACCTGTTTTTCCAGATCCTCTGGGCACAACCTCCCACCAAAGCAGAGACCACAAACCCCTCATTGTGATCTTGTTCCCCCAAATACCATCTATTGCTATAAATGTTAATGATTAACTATCCTGTACCCCCCCCCCCCAGTGTAAAGGATGTATGTGTCTGTCCATTTTACTTTTTATCCAATCCCAGAGGTGTCCCTGCTTTGCTTACTACCACCCCCTTAATCTACCACCAATGGGTTTCAATTTTATATAAACCCTCCTTATGTCTTCTCCTTTGATTCTAATGCATAAAAGCAGCTGCAAAACTGCCATTCTCTGGACCATTTTCTCAATCCACTGAGATTTTTTTCCCCCCTGACAATTGTCATCAGTTTGGCTAAAAAAACCCAAAACTCTTGTAAGACGTTTTCTTAGGCTGGATGTTCTTTCCTAGACATGAGGGAGCTGTGATTGTCCTCTGGGTTTCTCCCTGTAGGGGGTGGGTGTTCCCTCAGAGGCTGAGCCAGGCACCTTTGGTTCTGTCTGGTTTTTTTTAAAAATATTTTTATTTATTTATTTATTTATTTATTTATTT
>PVKE010002098.1:0-11284 GCA_004027555.1 Craseonycteris thonglongyai
CTTGCTAGTTTTTAAAACAATTTCTCCACTAGTATATGCTGAAAAATTTAGTGCAGGGATGATATGGCAGAGTGAGATACCACTAAGAATTAGTGAAATCATTGTTTTTTCCTACCTTTTTACTCATGTGGCAATTCTTAGCTTTATGACTTATCTGGAGGATTGTCAATTCCAACCTCATTTCTCTACTATCTCCACCAGCCGTTTCCTGGGTTGCCTTTTGCAATTGCCTAGCTTTTTATTCTCAGGAAATATTAACAAAACAAACTTAGAAGGTTAATCTGGTATATAATTAAATATCTTATGCATTCAAACCAAATGTTCATAACTTTAGGATTGTTTAGTGTTTTATTACTATGGTTACTATGTTTTATTTTTTGTATTCAAATAGTGTCTATCATATTCTTAGCTCTGTCCTTGTTTCATAGTCTGTTCTACTCCATTTCAAATTGATATTTGATGCCATCTGTGTTTTCTTTATAGCTCTTATCACCTCTGGTCCAAAAATGACTTTTAGATCCTCACCATTTCTACCCTCAAATTTAACTAGTCATCCATCTGTCTTATCCATTTAACACATATGGTGAACAAAACCCCATCCCTACCTTGAAGGGACGTATAGTTTAGAAAGAGTAGTCAGACAAGTAAACAGGTAGCTGCAGTACATTGTGGTAATTGCTGAGATAGAGCTAAGTTCAGAGAGCTTACTATTGAGGAATTTGAGTTCTTGAGAAGAGAGAGAGCTAGGCTGAGGCCTGAAGAAGTTATGGAAACTAATTACTATATAAGCAAGAAGGGAAGGAACATTTCTACAACAAAATGTTTAAATATTCACATTTAAATGAGATAAATGAAGGCTATCTAGCAGTTTCACATTCGTTCAGGTCAAATTTTGCCTCTAAAGGAGTTCAAGTCAGGGTTATACAGTCAGATTAGTTATGGAATAACAACATTTTTTAGGGCTTAATGGATATTGGAACATGGATATGGGATTGTGGACCTGTGTCTGACACACTGTAGGTATTCTATGAATATTCCCCTCTCTCTCTTTTTTTTTTTTTTTTGTTGTTGCATAGTTTCTAAATGTATTTAGGGGAGTGGGTTTCTGTGAAGGCAAGGATCATTCTCTGTTTTGTTCACTAGTCTATCTCATTTGCCTGAACACTACCTGGGACTTAGTTGGTGCTCAGTAAATATTACTGACTACATAAAGAAAATGCCATGCTTTTGAAATAAAATTGACTTGTGTTAATATTTATTAAGTATCTAAAGAAAAAAAAATTCAATTTTAGTTATTACTATAAAGAAGACTGCATAATAGATTTTTGTTAGTGTGATTATAATGAGGACCTACCATGTACCAAGCACTGTGATGATCCATAGGTTCAGTAGTAAAAAAACGTAAAGGAAAAAAAAAAAAGATCTGTTCTGTCTCTTTTTTTGAAAACTTTAAGTCAGTGTTTGCAATTCTTTAGCTGCCAGTGAACAATTATGCCTCAGATCCTTTTACCTGTTACTACCTCTGTCATCAAGCCACTCACACATGGAATACATTTAAGGTCATAAAGCATGCCACAAAAAATGTGTAGAATGTACCTGGATTTTAGTAAAGAACAATTATTAGGTTGTGGGGAAATATTAGCATCTAAAAGTATTAATGTTATCTATTCCATTTAGAGTACTTCTTTTCCTCATATACTTTAAAGACTGCAGACATAAATCTGTTACATCTTTAGGGCTATAAACTGTGTAAGCACAGTAGATCCTTGAATAGTGATGTTTCATTCAATATTGTTTCATTGTAATGATGAGAGGCTATAGAAACTCAACTGTTATTTACACTAGTTAACCTATGGTAAAATTGGTTTCATTATATGTCATTTTGCTTAAAGTGGCAGAACCTATCAACATTAAGTGAGGACTTAACTGTAATCTTTAAGAGTATGCTTGACACAATGAAAATAGGGGGTAACAAACTTTTTGAGTCTCATGATATATTTTATTATGAGATGTTATCTTTCTCAGAAAGTGACACAGATGAATTATCTTTTAGCATAACCATGCTGAATTAACTTGGCTTAACTTTTATTAAGCCATAGTATGCTGTAATAGTTTTACATGCACTAAACTGTTGCTTTGATATTTAGTTAGGTCTGCATTATGCAACAACAAAACTCTTGTAATGTAATGCATATTAGTTTTTAGCTGTGACATACTTGTTAGGAGTATTGGAATTTCTTTATGCTCTTAAAAGTACTATAAAATTGTTCTTATCCTCTCATTTTAGTTAGTGTATGCTCTGTCCTTCATCCACAGTTGTTATGGCTTTGCTTTACTTCTCTGTGATTGTGATAAATTGCACCAAGGACATTCTCATGACCACCTTTCCTTAGACTGGGAAGATGTTGAAGGAATGGTCTATGGTCAAAAAAAAAAAAGAATGAAGCAATAACCTTTATTGGTTAGATAAGCTATCATTTGATGTTGAGAAAACAATCCAAAGGCAGTTGTTTATACTATTATAATAAATAAAAAAAAGCTATTTTATATTTATTTACTTAGAGCTATTACTTAAAATTCTTCCTTGAAGTTTACATTATAACACACTCTCTTGTTCACAGCATAAACAAATGTAAAAATTACTATGAAGTACTTGGAGTTACCAAAGATGCTGGTGATGAAGATTTGAAAAAAGCTTATAGAAAGCTTGCTTTGAAGTTTCATCCAGACAAAAACCATGCACCTGGAGCAACAGATGCTTTTAAAAGTAAAGTAAACCTTTCAAAGCAATTAGTCTAAGCTGTTTTTAGAATCCACTTACAGTGTTTCAGAATATTAAATTTTGCCTTTAGACTGGTGCATTTAGAAGCCAGCATAAGCAAGGGTCCTCTAAATCCTTTAAAATTTCACTATTACCTTGTTGTACCCAGGGCCAAACAAATGTAGTTTGGCTTTCTAAAAGCAATATGCCAATTTTGGCAAAGTCCTAAGTAACTTAGATATGCATGCATGGTTTCTAGTTTACCATGCACAAGTAGTGTGATGATTATGCATGAGTTTCTATTGTACTACCATCTGGTTCTAAGGAAACTAAAAGCAAAATATAGTTGTTGTGATTTTTTAAGATATTAGAGCTATTAAAATATTAGAATTGGAAAACTACTTGGAATTGCAGTAGGTTCAGTGTTCTATTAATTTCAGCCAATTTTTGCATTTTTATCAACTGTTATATGTAACTATTATTAACTGCATAACTATAGCGACTTTTCTCCTTTTAATAATTAGTTTCATTTCTCTTGCCTACTATTCATTTATCTTTATTTTTTTCTCAATATTATTTCTATTTTTGCCAATTTAGTAAATAAATGTGAAAGAACTGATTTTGTAATTTTATATTTTGTTAGATACAGTTTATTCATAATAGTTAGCTTCTAATTCGTAGGAAAATGCTTACATTTGTGACTTTTGTTCTTGTAAATTTGGCATTCATAAAGCCAAGTATAATGTTAACAGTGAAATCTTGGGAGTCTTGTAATAACAAGAAGGAGATACTTATTTTGTAATTATTTCTAAATGATAGACTCAATTGGTCTTTTATAACAAACAGTTTTATTCTTGAAAGAAGTTGCCAAGCAAAATATTCTTGGGGATTGTTAATATAGTCAAATAAAAGCAGCCTTGAAAGTGGTACTGATAAAAGTAAAATGTCATGGTGACAGAGCCTTCTCTGTTTCCTTAAATTAGAAGTGGCATGTTGATAGTACAGGAAAAGTTTGTTTATTCAAAAACACTAACTTTAGCATATATTCCCCCCAAAAGTTAAAGCAAAATTTTCACATTATGAATGCAAAGCATTTAATTTAAAATTTTTATTGTTTTTAAAATATTTAAAAACATTTTCACAGTAAGTTATTTGCATATTTGTGATAGGTCATATCAGTATTCTTCATTAAACTGCTACTTTCTCCCACTGCTGCACTGAAGTCATGTTAGCATTATTGGTTTGGGAATAATATTAAGAGGATCTACCAGTATTTTTACATCCTGTGTTGTATTTTGAAGAGGTAAGTGTCATAAATGTTACCACAGCTGAACACTCAGAAGGGATTTCACAAAGCTGATTGTACTCTGGTTAAGTACTTTTCAGATTTTAATGCACTGCTTTATAAAACTAGAAACTTTCTATTTATCAATATGCTGGGAGAGGATTCATTTCTAGAGGAGAAGCTTATGTTATTCAGTACACAGGGGGTTATCTGTAAGTCAGAATGCCAATTCATCAATCCCAAAGAGTATCAGAATAGGGAGTTGGTTGACAAGCCCATTTTTCATTGAGCATAAACTACGTAAAAACCCAGGTTTTAGTCCGCAGATGCTTGGTGAGCAAGGTAGCTAATTAGATAATATTATGTGTTAGTGTCATCATACTGAAATGTCTGGTTTCATTCATTCAGCACACAGGATGTTTTCATTACCTTCTGAGTCATCTACTTTAATTTTAACCAATCAGTTTTAAAATTCTGTTTTTGGGACTCCAAGCATTTATTCTAAGTAAAGACTATGTAAGAATAGATTGTTTGTAATTATCAAAACACTTTTTACAGAACATGGAAGTTTGCTTTTTATTTCCTCTTTGAAAAAAGGGAGGCAATTGGTTTAGGGAATTAAATTAGATAGAAGAGATATTTTCTTTTCTGTGTTCTGTAAAGCTTTAAAAATAAAAGGTTGCTAATCAAGAATGGTAGACTAAATGAACTCTTAAGTTTATGCAGCTGTTTGTTCTTTACAGTTAGGATTGTAAGTTTCTCAAAGCAGGGAATATTTATTTTCATCTAGAGCAGGGGTCTCCAAACTTTTCAGCCACATTAACTATCAAACAGCAGTTTGGGGGCCGACTACACACTCGAGGTTCAAATAAAAAAGAATCAAAACATAGATGTTGTTTTTAATTATTTATTTAATATTATTTTATTCAGATAAAAAGGTCTCCACGGGCCGGATGAGAGGGCCTCGTGGGCTGTAGTTTGGAGACCCCTGATCTAGAGAGTGATTTGCACAGTATATTTAAACATCCTTTTAAAAAATATTTGACTGAAATGGATCCCTTTCCTTCTCTCTTTGACGTGGATGTTTTCAAAACAGTCTATATTATCTTCAAAGACTTGCAAGACTTTCAGATTATTTGAATAGTACCTGTGCTTGTTGACATATACATGAATGTAATAACAAGGGACAGGGATTAGCTGTAATGTGTTTGTTAGATAAATAATAATGAATCAGATGTTATTGCCTGTGTTAGTTCTAGTAGTTCAATATGCTTAATATTTACAATGCATGTCTAAAAACAAGTCAGTTCTGTTCTTTGGGTTAGTTCTTGTAGAGAAATACAATGAGAAAATTTGAAATATTCTTATACTCAAAGGATTTATCATTTATAAAAGGGAGAGTTTCATAGGGGTGTCCAATCTCTTAGCTTCCCTGGGTCATATTGAAAGAAGAATTATTATCTTGGGCCACATATAAAATACACTAACACTAATGATAGCTGATGAGCTAAAAAAAAAAAGACATAGCAAAAAATTCTCATGTTTTAAGAAAATTTACAAATTTGTGTTGGACTGTGTTCAGAGCTGTCTAGAGCCCTCAGACAGCTGGTTGGACAAGCTTGCTTTATATTGTAGGTTGCATAGCATATACTTGCTGTGCTTTAAAAAAAAAAATTGAACTTGATTAAGCTTCTTAACCTTTTTGAGCCTCACAGGCTCATCTGTACAGTGGAAATAATAGATGATATAATATGGTATTAGGTTCAGAGCCTGGCATTTGGTATCTACTGCTATTGGTTTGAATGGCACTAATGAATAACTTAGATTAGGATACTCACAAATGAAGAAGGAAGATATTAGCTGATGCAGCTCATAGTAAGAAAACAAGGTAGGCATTCTTTTATGTTTAATGCAGTAGGGAGACTTACCTGTCCAGTATAAAAAATTGTATTAGGAGGTAATAATATGTGTAATTGCAAGCAAGTATAATACATTTAAAATAAATTGTTACTCTTTTACTATTTTCTCTTGTTGTTAACAGTCTTTTTAATGGGACAGCCTTTTTTAGTAATATAAAAATTTTCTCACCAACTTTTACTCATTACTTTTTCAGAGATTGGAAACGCTTATGCTATTTTAAGCAATCCAGAAAAACGAAAACAGTATGACCTCACAGGCAATGAAGAACAAACATGTAATCACCAAAACAGTGGTAGATTTAATTTTCATAGAGGTTGTGAAGCTGATATAACCCCAGAAGACTTGTTTAATATATTCTTTGGTGGTGGATTTCCTTCAGGTATTTTAATGTTAATTATAAATATTACATTTTATGAAGTTAGATACTCACCTCCATTTAGGCTATTTAAGAGATTTATCTACCTTCTCCCTTGCATTTCTTATAAAGTTATTATTCTGTGATAGTTTTTTTATGAAGGTAGAAGAAAAATGTTAGACTTATTACTTTGTCTGCCTTTTTCCTAGAACATATTTTAATGAAAAAATCAAAATAAATGAAGATTACAGATATTCTATATTTGTATAAAGCTGAAGAAAGGATGTATATGTAGGAAATCCAGAGTAACAGTGTCTTAGTTAGGTGCTATTATGACCATGGACAACTATTTGACATTGATTCTCTGGATATCTTAGCAGATATTTTAATAATATTACAGATTACTAATTTGGATGTATGTGGAAGTATTTTCCACAGAAATATTAAAATGCCTGGTTTATAGGTTATATAAAAAGTGAGTTTTTAAAATTACATTAGAGGGGAAGCCGGGATGGCTCAGTGGGTTAAGCGCTCACTTTGCAGCCCCGGGGACCAAGGATGGAATACCGGCCCTGGCCCGTGCGGACCCATATGCTGAAATGGGGAGTGCCCCCAGTTCATTTCTCACCGGGGCGAGACCCCAGCCCAGTTTCTGTCCTGTGCAGCCCCGCACCCACCTGTGGAATGAAACTATGTGGAAAAAACCAATGATGTGCAACTATGGAGACTGTTCTGGGCCCTCCCCTTTCTCTCTGTCTCTGTCTCTGTATCTCTCTCCCTTTCTGTCAAAAACAATAAAAATAAATCTTTAAAAAAAATAAAAAAATAAATAAAATAAAATTACATTAGATAGAACTAATTACTGGAACTCCAAGCTATCAAAGTAAAATATAGAGATACTAAGTGAATAGATTTTATAGTACCAGAATAAGTAGTATTGAACTCTGTTTACATTTACTGTGAGTTGTTTGTACAGAAATTAATTTTCTTTAAGAGCAGTTCCTCTAAGGTGTTTAATTTATAACTCTAGTCTTACTTACATTTCCTTAAGGTGCTATGTTAACCATTAGGAGAATCTTTATGAGTGTAGCAATATAATTTGGTCTGGTGGCCTCATCTGAATATTGAGAAAGATTGTGGTCATTGATGGGACATTATGTAAAGAATCTTTGAAGGAAGAAAATCTGTAAATACAAAGGAATGATTGAAAACATCTATATTTTGTCATACTAGGATTCATAATTACCTCAGAAATATTCAGAGTAATAATTCTGACTAAAAATATACTAGAAACAATCAGAAATCTTTCAAGTCATAGTGAATTTTCTGATAGTTGATTCACAGTTTTTTTGCTTTTACAACATGGTTTACTTTGTTAGTGGTAGCCATTTCTGATTGGTCACTTTATTTGAAAACAACTTGAGTGTCCATCAGCAAGAGAATATCTGAATGAATTGTGGTCCACATTATAACACAGTTTATTATACAGTTATTTTTTCAAAAATAAATTAGATCACTGTCTTGGTTTTTAGAAATATTTGTGATATGGTGATTAATGAAGAAACAGGATTTTAGAGTAATGATCAAAGGTTTGTAAAAGCAACCAACCACAATGCAAGTTCTGTGTATGCAGTATTAGGAAAGAACTCGTATGCAAGTTTTCATAAAGAAATAATTTCTACTTTATTTTAAAAGAAGCAAAGTCTGGGAAGAATCATTCCTGTTTTCATCCACCTCCACTCACAAGAGAAGGCGATAAGCATTCACTTCTGAAACATGCATTATTTTAGTCATCTTAATAATTAAATATGAAGAAAATAAGAAAAGAAATAAAATTAAAACATTTTATTTGTAAAAGAAAATATAATATTTTGGTTGTAATTGCTCTCCCTGATCTAACCTTGCATTTAATTTTCTAGGTAGTGTACATTCATTTTCAAACGGACGAGCTGGTTACAGCCATCAGCATCAGCATCGACATAGTGGGCATGAAAGAGAAGAAGAAAGAGGAGATGTATGTTCATGATATGATTCAACATTATAGAATGACAAATTTCATCTTAGGAAAAGCAATTAGAGTTGTCTGGAAATAGGGCAAATTATTTTAAAAGGAAGTAATGAGTTTTCTTCTAACAGAGTTGTTCAATAGAGACTAAGACTATCCCTTAGAGATACTAGGGAAGCGGGTAAAAGTCAAGGTGGGGGTAGTTTGAGCAATATGACACCTTCACATTTGGTATTCTGTGATTCTAATGCAGTGTGTATGTTTTGAAGGTAACTTCTTGTTGTTGGTCCTAAAAAAATTTAGAATTTATATCGAAAAACTTAAATAGGATGTAACTTTCACTTGTTCTAATGCAGTTGTTCTTAATTGCATTCAGCAGTTAAATTACTTAAAGTAGAGTAGTAATTAGAAAAAGCATTAGACTAGACATCGAAAGACCTGGGCCTTCACTGTGCCACTCATCAGCTTCCATGTTCCATCCTCAAATCCAAAGTAAAAATAGTTTTGCAGCCTGATGCATATTGATAGAGTCTGTGTGTGAGAAAAACAGGCTTTCTTACCTCAGTGTACTCCAAGTCAGGATCACTAGGTGAAGCACCAGGAAAGCTGTATTAAGTAAGAATCACCACACCAGGAAGTTTGTATATCCAGGTAGATTTGAAAGCACTGAACTATATGATCTCAAATGTTCTTTCTGCCTCTAAATATGTATGACAACTGTTGGATTATTGACAACTACAGTTATATTACAATTTGTTATTTGGTGATTTTTTTTATAGGGAGGTTTTTCTGTGTTTATCCAGCTGATGCCCATTATTGTATTAATCCTCGTGTCATTACTAAGCCAGCTGATGGTCTCTAATCCTCCTTATTCCTTATATCCCAGATCGTAAGTAGCTATAAGTGGAGCTTTATAAAAAGAATTGTTTATGTTTCTTATCTGACTTTAAGGGCCTTACGCTTTTTTAAACTTTTAAGTGCCAAATCTTCTATTATATTACTGCAAGTGTATCAGATTTTAAAACGTTTAATTTTTAAAATGATTACTCAACTGAAGAATTTATATTATGTTGTTGGTTTACATCAGTTCCATTGTGGATAAAGACAGAAGTACTATATTTGAACTTGATAGTAATTTAATGTAATAGATAGATGTGTTGACATTAAAGATAAAAAATACCTTAAAAGACAAAACTAGAGTTGTCATTAATCCTATATAGATTTGTGTTAGTAAGGGAGAAATGACTTCACTCTTTCATTTATAAAATACTTACTAAATAAAAAGTTATTTTTTCTGTTAATGTGAAGTATTTTTCCACCATGTACTTTATATATAAGAGGTCAGGCCATAGAAGATGTTTAATGCAGCATTGATTCTTGAAAAGTTTAGTGTAATGCCATGAACATATAGGAGACTTTGTGGAATAATACTACCAGTGATTTTACAGTATTAAAAACATTGGTCTAAAAATAAGAAATAACTTTTATTTCTTCCAAATGAGATTTTTGTTAACTAGAAATTGAGAGAACTTATAAGAATGTAGTATATTAAAATGTGACTAATTTTTTTCTGACATGAATGTTAGCATTTGACAATTTGAGATAACATAAATAAATGTTTACCAATAATAACTTTTTAATTATTTTTAACTTTTTGTTAGCTTTGTTTATAATAGCAGATCAGAATGTACAATTTAAAAAAAATAATAATGAAGCATTTCTTTTACAGTGGATCAGGGCAGACTATTAAAATGCAGACAGAAAACTTGGGTGTTGTTTATTATGTCAACAAAGACTTTAAAAATGAATATAAAGGAATATTACTACAAAAGGTAGAAAAGAGTGTGGAAGAAGATTATGTGACTAACATTCGAAATAATTGCTGGAAAGAACGGCAACAGAGTAAGTTTATCAAATGTTTAACATTTAAAAACATATTCAGAGTCTTGGAAATTGATTACTGTGGATTTCCTTACTTAAGAAATGTTCTAGACTTGCCTAGCACATAATTGGAGCTCTATACTTAAGTGAGACAGTATGTTTTAATGTATATGTGGCTTATACTAGTATTTGACACTTAGGAAGGACTTAAGTGGTGTATGTGTTACTGTTACCAATAAACATTTACCGGTAGTTGAGTGAGTGAACACCATTGGGACAGTTGGTGAAATTTGAATGTGGACTATATATTAGATATCATTGTTAAATTTCTGAATTTGGAAATTGTATTGCGGTTATATTTATAAGAATGTGCTTGTTTTTAAGAAAAACATGCTGAAGTAATTAGGAAAGAAAGGTCATGATGTCTATAACTTATTTTCAAATTGTTGTGCAAAATCACCACCACCACAACAGCAGCCAATATTGCAGAGATAGCTAAAGCAAATTTGACAAAATGTGAAGAATTGATCAAGGTAAAGGGTTTTAGGGTGTTCATTGTAGTACTCTTAACTTTCGTGTAGGTTTGAAATTTTCAAAATAAAATTTAATAAATCCAGCACATCTATAGGTTAGTGGTTTTGAATGAAGATGGAAATGGGAGAGGCTCAGTATAACATTAATCCATTGGTTGAATGTTTCACTTGATTAGGATGAGATAATTTTATTTAAAAAATGGTATTAAAATTATTAGCCAATGCATATTCTTTTGCCTAAGTTTTTCTATTTTGACCAAGTCACTTCTAATACTCTATAATGTCTAAATTAGTAAAAATAGGTGTTTTATAAGATACAAATAATAATTTGAGATAATGGAAAGAATATTAGGCTGGCAGTTGGAGATTTGGATTGAAATCTAGACTCTGCCATTCACACTAGGCATGTGCACTTTGTTTTATCTACCTCAATTTGGGAAGAATCAGTTGCAGGTGGATTTTCCAAGTGTTTTATTTGTAATGAAAAGGGATGGAGTGATTTTGATTTAGTTGTTAAATTCAAGCCTGATTCACTGAAAAAGCT